>APFE031611611.1:137090-316001 GCA_000404065.3 Pinus taeda
TTATGCCCTCCCTCTCAACTAGAGAGATATACACTTTCTTTCATCCAAGCTCCCTCTCAATTTAGGGAGATCAATAACCTCATCTCAATGGAGAAACTTTAACCTTTCAAAACTTCAGGAACATCATTCTTTCTCATGGAAATGAAGTCATCTATTCATATTTTATGTCACCATCCTTCCCTTTATTCATGCTTATTATCAACTCATATTCAATTATGAACATATTCAACATCTTCAAGATTATGTATCTACAAATATTCAACAACAGGTATATCTAAGTAAAAATACACAAAAGCATGAAGTCAATTCTATCAAAATCATTTCATTACAATGGAAGCATAAAAATAATCAAGCTTTAGACATCAAATAACTAAACCTAGTTAGGTTCATAGTCAACAAGGGTTACATCTTTTATATTCCGGACTTCAACAACTTTCTAGGGTTTTTATTGTAAACCCAAGATTCCACCATCGAGACTTAAAGCCTTAGATAACAACAACTAAATCATGTTATCAATCCAATCTTATAACTTTACATATTCAATATTATGCCTTATAATTTTATGCCAAATTCTACTAGGGTTTTGTCACAAATCCTAGATTTCATTAATAAAAATAAATCATGAATATCAACAATCGAGATATCATACTAGAATTTAATATCTAGGGTTTAATTAATATTACTTTGTATTAATATCTTACCAAGGTTTTATAGTAAACCCTATATACAAACATCAAACTCCAAAAATAGATATATAACAATTTTGAATAGAATAGGGTTTCAATTATACAAAAGTTCATAGACTTAGGGTTTTATTCCTAGGAATTTGCATTGACTATAGAAATTTTTTTGTCATAGATATTAATTCATCAAACCCTAAAAATATAGGGTTTCATCATATAATTGAGATATCAATGACAAACCCTAAAAGGGTAGGGTTTCTTCAAAATCTTAAACATCATGAGAGTAGGATATAGTTATATATTCTAGGCTTTATCAACAAACCCTAAGTGGACTAGGGTTTCATTATTAACATACCCTAAGCACCAAAAGGCTAGGGTTTTGAGGTGAACCCTAAGGATTAGGGTTTTACCAAATGGAAAAATATAGTATATCAAGGGTAGATTCAATCTAAATATTCATCACCCTAATAAGAATCTTTATGATTCAAAAGACCTAAACATGAAAAAGTTAGTGATATAAAACAAATTTAAAAATAACCATACCTTTTAATATGAAGAAGATCTTGCTACAAATATTTATTCATACCTTGAGATTCTTCCTTTACAAACCTTGTAGGATTTTAGTTGAAGGGTTCCTTTACCAGTAAATCTCCTTATAAGCCTTTCTTTCAAGATTCTTTATTTCTTCCTGCAAGCTTAGTTTTGTGAAATAATATCATCCTTTTTTCTTTATGTATTTGCAACAATCATTGAAAAGAACTACCAAGAGTATACAAGTATAATCACAAGTTCAGGATTTCAAATTCAAACCTTAAATTTAAATTCAATTCTTACTAGGGTTTCCAATTTTACCGTAGACTAACTATAAACCTAAAAGCTAGGGTTTCTATATTGAATATGATAGGGTTTCTTAAGAAGGAACAAAAGGGTTTCTGTATGAATTATACATGGTTTTACAATCCTAGATACACTTAAAACTTTCAAGTCCTAGAATAATATAAGAAATTGATTTTTTTTAATAAATGGTCATGCTATACATACCTCAAGGTTACACACCTTTAATTTTAAATATTGATGTTCCATTGGAATTGTTTCTATTTCTTGCAAAATTCCTACACATTTGTTGGATAAACAATAGTTACAATACTTTATTTCTTCGAGTTGGTTCCTCAAATGTTCGATTCCTTTTGCTTCAATTTTGTATGTGAGGAGATTGAGATATGCTTCCTTCAATATGCTTGAGACAAACAACAATGTTTTTGCTATGCCTTAGGACTTTAAGATGCTACTATTCTTCTCAGGATTGATTGAATTGAAACTTATCCCTTCTGTAGCTTTTCTAGTTAATAATTTGTCTTTCCAATGATGTCTATAAGAGATAAACTTTATATGATGTTTGTAATGACCCTCTAGTTTGGGCTTCTTAAAAAACACCTTGACACTCAAATACTGAGGAGGATTTAAAATTATATTTTAATTCCACTCTTTAGATTTTTAATATTATATATGCTCATAATAGGGATCACAAGGTCAAATTCATGCATGACTATTAAAGCTTGTAATTTGTGTATATATGTTACAGGACTGCCAACATTTGTCTCAGATATGTTAGCTTTTACACAACTATTTAGGATAAATATACGACTATGAATTAACTCCAAATATGGTACCTATATATAGGTGATAGACCAAACATGTAGATTTGGCAATAGCTCCTTTTTTATGAACAAGTTTGCAAATTGTTTTGTATATGCAAACTTATGCTTAGAACCTTGGGGGTTTCTCCTTATAGCTTCAGGATCTTCCTATTAAAACACACTTTGACTTATGAATTTGGTCATCCACAAAAGCGCACAAAATTTGGATTTTTGAGATGGCATAGTGAATTCAGTTCTATTCCCAATAGATATTTCAGATCATAGTATTTATAGCCAAGTATTCGATCCTTTCATCAAGGAATTCAATATTGAAAGGGATATTAATCTAGCCTCTCAAATATACAAAGTCATGTTTCTTTCCTTGTTATGCAATGAACTCACAAAAAAGAACAAAAGATAGATCAACAATTTGAAAAATATCCTCTTTGAGGGGGAAACCTCCTTTACATCACATAAATGAAAAATTATTAGATGATACAAATGAAAAGACCTCCTTTATATATATAGGAGTATAAGGGGTCACAATACAATTAGATCCTACATAACAATAATAATGTAAGGGTATAACAATACCAATAGTGGGTTTCTATGGGGCACACCAATAACAATATGGGGGCTACATGGGCACAAAAACAACAATAAGGGGGTTGCACTAATAATAACAATAATGGTGCTGAACTAGAACTATAGGGACCTAACATGCCCTTCTCCTTCAAAAAGTGTTGTCCTCAACGCTTGAGTAGTTATGGATTCTTCTGTATAAAATTATCATCCTCCCATGTGGAATATTCAATGGGACCATAAGTTCTTCCACTTAAAGAGATACTCTAAAATTGATAGATTTTATAGTTGTTAGGTTCTTTTTTCCATGACTACTTTAGGCTTCAATATGATCTTTCCTCCTTTGTCAAGTTTTGGAAATATTGTTTGAATCGAGAGCATGTCACCTATAAAATTCTTTAAGTATGAAACATGGAAAACTAGGTGTACTCAGGAAGACGCATGCAACTCCAATTTGTATGCCATAGTACCAATCTTTTGCAATAATTTGTAAGGACCATAATTGGGTGATAATTTATTATCCTTCTTAGCTTGCTTGAGGGAAAATTTTTTGTATGGTTGTAGCCTTAAAAATACCTATTCGCCTACATTAAAACTTCTTTAAGTGTGCTGCTAATATGTCTATTGTTTCATTTGATTTTGTGCCAAAGTGAGGTTATCCTTTAAGAGTTGGAGAACTTGTTGTTTATGCTCGATGTGATATTCCACTGCTTGAACCTTGGAATTTTCTCTTTATAATATGATGTGATGGATAGTGGTTGATATCCATAAAGTTCCATAAATGGGGTCATTTTTTCTAAAGTATGGAAGGAAGTGTTGTACCACAATTTAGCTAGAGGTAACTACTTGACTCAGTGTGCTTGTTTATCTGATAAAAAGCAACGAATATATCCTTCCAAACATTTGTTCACTATCTTAGTTTTCCTGTCAGATTGAGAATGATAAGACGAGCTATGAGCTAATTGAGTACCAAGATAAGAAAATAATTTCATCTAAAAAACCTAGTGAAAATGGGATCTCTATCACTAACAATAATCTTTATGTTTCCACGTAGCTTTTGAATTGTTTCCATAAATGTAGTAGCAATTGACTAAATTTAAAATGATGTGATAATGCACAAAATTGTGCATACTTGGGAAGTCTATCAACTACCACCATGATGATACTATTTCCTTCAGACTTGGGTAAACCTGTGATCAAATCCATTGAGACCTCCTCCCAACGCTGACTTGTAATGGTTAAAGATTTCAACGTACCTAGGGTCTTCATTGTCTCAACTTTATTTTGTTGGAAAACCAAACATTCTGCCACAAACGTCTTAATATTAGATTTAACATCATCCAAAAAAAATCATTCTTGACCCTATGGTAATTTTTTAAACATATTTAGTGTCATCTTAAGGGGGAGGTGTGCAATTCCAAGAAAATATTTTATTTGATTTGGGAATTCTTACAGAGATATAAGTGATCTTTGTACCAGAATGAATAAATTTTCTAGATAAATGTATTATATGCACTAGGATCTTGCTGCAAATTTTGAATGAGTGCCCACACCTCTTCATCATTCTTTCATTCCTCCCTTGCTTTAGTTATCTAATCATGTTGGATAATAGAAATGGCACAAAGAAATTCTTACTCATCCTCATCATTTATTGAGAGTGCATATGCAACAACATTTTGCTTCCCTTTTTTGTAGATGATTTCAAAATCATAACCCAACATCTTTGTGACCCAGTTTTGCTTCTCTTCTGAAGATAATCTTTGCTCAAAAAAGTATTTAAGACTATCATGATTTGTTTTTACCTTGAAGTGTCTTCCTGTTATGTAGGGTCACTATTTCTTTAGTGCATGTAGTATTGCCAACATTTCCTTCTCATAAATAGGTTTGAGTAAATACCCTCCCTTGATTGGGCAGCTTTCAAAAGAAATGGGTCTTCCTTCTTGCATTAAAACAACACCAATTCCATTTTTTGAGGCATCACATTCCATAATAAAGGTTTTTATGAAGTATGGTGTAGCTAATACTGGTTCTTGGCACATTGCCTCTTTAAGATGTTCAAAATCCTTAGTTGCTTATGGAGTCCACAATAATTCATCTTTCTTCAATAATGTTGTTAAAGGCGTTGCTATTCTCCTATAATTATTCACAAACTTGTGATAATACCCTATCAAATTGAGAAATTTGTGAATATGCTTTAGGTTTGTAGGTATTTTCCATTCCATAATGGATTTAATTTTGTTAGGATATACCTTAACACCTTCATAAGATACAATATGACCCAAATATTCCACCTCTATACTCCAAAGAAGCATGTGGAGGTTTTTACATTTAATTGTTTCTCCTCCAATAGTTTGAGCACCCTGTCAACATGTTGAACATGATCCTTCCAAGACTTGTTGTATATTAATATATCATCAAAAAATACTAACACAAATTTTCAAACAAAGGGCTTAAAAATGGAATTCATCAAACCTTGAAATGTGGAAGGTGCATTAGTAAGGCCAAAAGGCATGAAGAAAAATTCATAATGACCTTCATGAGTTCTGAATATTGCTTTTAGAATGTCTTTTGTCTTCATCCTAATTTGATGATATCCTGAACAAAGATCCAACTTGGTGAAGTACATTTCTCAATGTAATTAATCCAACAATTCTTCAATGGTAGGAATGGAAAATTTATTTTTAATAGTGAGCTTATTGAGCTTCCTATAATATAGAAACATACAACATGATCCATTCATTCTTGTGCACCAATAATACTAGAGCAAAGAAATATGTTTGACTAGGTTGAATTATACCAACCTCTAGCATTTATGCAACCAAGTGTTTTATTTCACTCTTTTGGGCATAGGGATATATGTAAGGCTTGATGTTTGGAGGAACACTTGCTAGAATCAAGTGAATAACATGATCATACTCATGAATATTTGGGAGGCTTTTGGGAGTCTCAAATACCATGGAATGACTATCTAAGAGTTTTTGGACATCTAGAGAAATAGATGATTTCAATTTTTGAATCCCTAGTGAGCATAATTGTGCAATTACGCCCCGTTGTTGTTTATTAAAAATATGTTTCATGCCACTGGAGTTGATTACCTTCCCTTGCTTCCCTGTGATACCCCTGAATTCAGTTTCCTTTCCTTCCCAAAAAAAATTCGAGAAGAGTTCTTGAAAATTAAAAACTATCATCCCCAAATATTGTAACCATTAGACTCCTAGTACAACATCAACACCACCCATTGGAATGGAAAGCATCAGACTATTCAATACATATTCCCCCATGGTTAGCTTGATATTATGGCACTTTCCGGAGAAATTTATAGCTCCCCCATTTGCAACCATCACTTGACACTCTGGTGTTGGATATAGAAAGAAATTCAATTACTTGGCTACCTTACAATGCATAAAATTATGGGTACTACCTGAATCAATCAACACTATTACCTTTTACTTATTGATATATTCTTCTTTCTCTAAGGTTGGTTCCTAGTGTATATCCTCTAATTTTGTTGTTTACTGTTCCTTTTCTTGCCCCTCTTCACAATCTATGTAAAATAATTTATTCTCAACACACTTATGACCTTTAGTGTATTTTCTATCACCATTGTAGCAAATCCCTTTTTTCTATATTTTCCTCCAATTGTTTTGGTGTCAACCTTGTAGGTTATTGAAGGCTAGGAGCAGCAACACTTCCATCATTATAGTTATGAGTGGTAGACTTCCTTGTTGCCATAATTTTGCTTTCAACTTTTCTTGCTGCCCAGAATGCCTTCTCCAAAGAGTCAAGTTACCAAATGTGAACCTCATGTTGGATGTTATCCTTGAAATTCTCTATGAAGACATCAATACTATGTTCCTCTAGAATATCAGTTACCCTGATATTCAATTTTTGGAAGTCCTTAATGTGCTCCATCATTGAAACCTTTTGTTTGAGATTTATCAATTAGATAAAGAAGATGTTGTTCTTTGTATGCTCATAATGTGCTATCATTTCCTATATAAAATTTGACCAAGTGACAAGTGGTTTACGATAACAAAGCCATCAATACCATATAAATTGATTAGGTTCTAAATATAGAGATGCAATGCGTACCTTTTGTGTGTGTTGCACATCATGTCGATCAAAATATTTCTCCATTTGTAGTATTTATGTTACCAGATCCTTTCCATCAAACTTCCTCATATCGATATTTGAAATGTGTTTGTTATCCAATCCAAAGTTAGAGAATATAAAATCATGATTAACATTCCTTTTGTTCTCATAATGAGTTTCACGGAATACCTTTTCACCATTAGGAAGCATTCCTTGTAGCAGCTTTGTTAAACCTTCCATGTATGCTTTCAAAAAATTCTTCAAACCTTTCATGTCTACTTTCAAACCCTCCATCTTAGCTTCCATTTAACTTTTGATAACTCTTTGTGAGAGTGAAATTTTCTGCACTTGGTCACATAATTTTGATATATCATGTTGTGTTTCTTCCTCTTATTCACGTGTCATAGTAGAGATTTTTGGTTGCTTACTAGGAGTATAAATGTTTTTGTTTCAAGGCATATTGGAACCAAATAATGATATCTATGCTTTACTAATAATGCCCTTTGAATTAATTCAGACTATTTTTTCAAGCAAAACTTATGTAAATTAAAAAAAATACACACCCTTTTCTTCTTGCTTTTTAAGGCTTGATATTAAAAGTATTATATCTCTAAAATTTCAGCCTCCCAAGGTCTGAAATTTAGTCCTATGGTAGAAATATCAGTCTTCTTTCCAACACCATAAGTTCAATCAAGATAGGATTCCTCAATATGAAGTTATGCCAAATCTCCCACGATGATTCAATTATGAACTAGTTTAGTAGAGCAAACTTGTACGAGATGCCATGTGTCACTGTTTCAACCTTTGACCCTGAAATTGATACTAGAAAAACTATGGTCCGTGTGTTTTGATTCAATATTTACCAAATTCAAATTCGATTCTTGAATTGAAATTTATGATTATTTTCTCTAGGTCACTTGTTTGAGAATGAATTTTGGAGCATTCAAAAACCATAATGTTTTCAGACCATATCTCAGAAAATATAGCGAACCAAGATCTAACATTTCTACACAAAGTTAACCATGATTTCAAATCAACGTGGTCAAAATTTTATCTTTTGAAACTTCATATAAAAAATTTTATAGTGAAAATTACAAGCTGACCTGTTTGAAGCAGTGAAACCCTAAAATCCAAAGCTCTGATACCAAATGTTATGCAACCAACTCACAAAACAGTAGAAAAGATAGATCAAGGACTTGAAAAATAACCTCTTTGAGGGGAAAACCTCCTTTACATCACATAAATAAATAATTCTTGGATGATACAAATGGCAAGACCTCCTTTGTATATATAGGAGTCTAAGGGATCACAATATAATTAGAGCGCAGATAACAATAATAATGTAAGGGCATAAGAATAACAATAGTGGGGTTATATGTGGCACATCAATAACAATAGGGGGGCTACACTAATAATAAAAATAAGGGTGATACACTAGTACTATAAGGACCTAACATTCCTCCATAAAACCTTCACTCCTTTTGCTCAGATCTATGGCCCTAACTAGAGGAATATTAACTAGTCAATGTGCCCATAATTTGGAATCTCTTCCCTTTAAGAGCTTTGTCCTAGGTGATTATATTCCTTGCGAGTGTTTTAGTTCATGTGACCTTATTTATACCCTTATATAAGTGAACCAACCTCTGATACCATGTTGATAAATATAGGGAAGCTCATTAGGTCTTCCTATAACTTGATTTATCTTAATTTGATAAGTTCTTGTGAGGTTATATTACATATTTTTAATATTATTATGTTCCTTCATCATCAAGATAATTTCCAAATAGACGAGTATCACAAAAACCCAAGAAAAGAAGATCAGATGCAGGCACTCAGCCAGGGAAAAACCCCTATGAAGGGTAAAACCTAGCCAAACTCTTTCACAAGTAGATTTAGATCAAATTGAGACAATCAAAACTCAAGACCAAGATAAATGACCTCCTTTACTCCATTAAGCTAGCATTCAAATTTCCATAGTCAACATCAACTCTTCAACATCTCATCCCTCTCAGTAATCTTGAAGCTTAACTCACAATTTTATTCCTACAATATTTGAAGTATATCTTGAAACTTTGACTCATGAAACTTAGTTATTTATCCTTTACACGTGTGACAAAAATTACTTTACCTTTTATAAAATTTCTCTTTAATTCCTTCACTTTACCTTTTCCTATATTTACTTAGACTTCACATCCTTTTTCTTGACATGTCGATTTACAAAAGTTTTAGAGTGAGTGATGACAATTAGGTCGATTTCATTTGCTATATATAATGGTTAGACTCTATTATTTTGATGATGATATTATATGCTTGATGTTGACTTGATGTGTTTGATGTGTTGGAGGCTGACTTGATGGAGAAAGGGGTTTACATGATGAAAATGATAAGCCTTCCTTGAATTAAATAGCTCAAGAAGGCTATAGAATATATTGACTTAGAATTTGACCCAAGTTATAATCCATAGAGCACTCAATGGGTGCTTTTGACCTATTGAACATTGACCCAAGCATGAAACCCATGCTTTAATAAATAAATTTATTTTTACAACAAAAAAATATTTTCTTTCTTTTGACAAATATATTACATCATGACTCAAATATAATTATGAAGGCTGACACTTTTAACATTCTTCAATAGCTAACTCCATTTTTGTTGAAGGTACCCTCACTAAACAAGCCAACCATCTTTTTCATAAGTTCATCCTTTAACTTGGAACTTTGGGATTTTGAATTTTTGCAAATGGTGGGTCTAAGGAGTTCCAAGGTTAGGTCATACAAGCACCTATAGGATACATCATTTCTAGAAAAACTATATTACGTCATTAGTTTAAAAAAATCACATACTATATGTAAATTTCAATTAGATTATACTTAATATTTAAAACGCTTCTTAAATACTTGAAAGATTCTCGAATTTCATGGGGATATGGTCATCATCTACCAAAAACTTATTAAGTAGTGTTACTGTGCTAGTAACATGGGAAGATCCAGGAAAGCTTGCTTCAGAGACTATGATGGGATCACACTCTGCATCAACAACATCAGATGTATATCCTGGCATATGTGGTTCACGAGGTGCAGATCCTAGTGTGTGTTTTTCATGGGGTTTACTGGTCTCAGTGACTGCTGTGTCACTCACATGCAGAGAAACAACACTGCTACCAATCGTGACCCCCATAGTCACACCATGTTAATTGTACTCCCTCAAAAAATCCTGTAAAATAAAGAGTTTTTTTTATAAAGGATGAGATAATTAAATTCATAAATAATTAAAATTATAAATAAATAAATGGGATAATTAAATGAGTTTCTTATCCCGTAGTGATAAATTTGGCCCATCAGGATTTTGATTTGGCCTCTTATCTCTTTTGTCTATGGGTGAATCAGAGTTAAAAAACTAAGTTTCTTGTTCAATTTGATTTTAAGCTTCTTTGTTGTTTGGATTGAATTGGTCAGCAAAAAAATTGCTTCTTCATCAAGCACTTCCTCAAGATCATCTCTAGATGACTTTGAGGCCAGTGCCTTCCCCTTGTCACCATGTTGATCAAATAAGTCTAATTTATAATTTTTATCCACCATCCTCAACTATAAACATTGAAAGATTTGAATTTCATGAAATATTTTAGATCAATAAAAAAATTCTATTTTTTACATAAGAGGGGAATTTTAGCGAGATAAATACTTTCTCATAAATATTATGATATCTTGAAAGTTCATTACGACACATTAAAAAAAATCAAGCAATTCATCCACAATTATTCATCATTATATTAATAAGAAAACCACTACTAACATATGTCTAAATTTATATAGAAACTCCACCTTATATCATGGCGAATATAAAAGATTCTAAATTTATAGAAACTTCATTTCATATCATTATATTAATACATGTACCACTCATATTATAAAAAGAAGCATGGAAAGTTATATCAACTTCCTTTATTCCTACCAAAGTACATGATTTAATTAATTATACTCACAACAAAAATTGGTGATGACAAAGTCAAATGAAGAGAATTTAAATAACTTTGATATTTAAATACACACTAGAATATTCTTAAAGAAAGGGAATGAAAACATTGAAGTGAATCTCATGGTTATATTATTTTATGTACAATTACATTGATGTTTACCTGCTGCGAGGTCAGTGCCCTTTGACCTTGATCAACCTACCACAATATTATAACCATGATGTATTAAAATGTTTCCTTAACTTACAATATGCGTGAGAATATATTGTAGTAAATGACAAATCATAACATATAATAGACATTGCTTACAAGTTAGGTAAAATAGAATACATACTACACCAATAATAACAACATTTATATCTATTCAATTCAAGTTGTAATCAATGAGTAACTCTTCCCCCACAACTATTGATTTTATGGTACATACGAATACATAGTTTCCTTCACGCTCCTCGAATATGCAATTAGGTTGCTTATTTGTTGTTGCAAGCCATGTACTATTTATAAACCCTGCAAATTCCCTATTTCTTTTGGCCTTCTATCAATATACATAGTTGCGCCTTTATTTTGATCGTTGTCTTTTAGTTGTATATAATTTCTGGCCACACCATATCTTCGCATACTTTTGGTATATTGGAATAGATATACCCAATCATTCTAAATGTAACATGTCTCAACATACTCCATCAATTTAATTAATCCAGCATAACATATCTTTATGCCATCCATGGAAAATAGCCGCAAACCATGTAATGAAAATGGGGCAATGCGGTATATCCTTTCATTGACAAAAAAAATCAATATTTATTTTAGGAAGATCCTAGGGTACCCATTGTTTCACTAGATGCTTCCTCCTCGAGGGGACATCAACGTCATTTATGATCTCATTATCATAAGAACATGACCCCCTTTCGCAATAAAAAATTCCATGCGAACATGGAATTTTATTCTAGTCTTTTCACCATTAGTTGATCTTCACTTTGCTAGACGAAGTACCATATGTTTGGTCAATTTCTTCTATCCTAACTGAAATTTTGTCACTCGACAAAGATATATATGAAAAATTTCTGTTTGCTTGAAGGTCCTATAACACTCCATGACATGAGAGAAATTGTTAGAAAGTGTCATAAGGGATGTTGCGAAACATCTTGATGAAACCACAAGAACATTATAAGAGTACAAGTGACTTACAAGGAAGTTATTTGTGTTTAAAATATTCAGGTAATATTTAAAAACTTGAGAACTTATTCATCCTAACTAATGAACTCACTTGGTAACTTGAGAACTCAACATAATGTGAAAGCATTCAATCTTTCATTACAAAAAAGTACCCACATACTTCGATATGTTGAAGAATGTAACTAGTTCTGGTCTTCATAATTGTCATTTGACTAATATCATGATGTAATTATTATGTATCTATCAAAATAAGAAATACAAGCATTTTTGTAAAGCATAGGTTTCATGCACAAGTCACTTTTACATTAGGTTAAGAATCCATTGAATGTTCCTAGGGTTTGCCATGAGTCAAGAGTCCTTATCATATTGTAAAAGACCCTTTCAGGAATTTGTATCAAGGAAAGAAATATTATTTTAAAATTAGAAATATCTATAAGCCTCCCAAGGCCAAGTTGGCTAGCCAAGGAAAATTTAGCCTAGGGAGGGCTAATGGAGCCTTAAGGAAAGTCTATATAAAGATGGATATTCAACTTATTAAGAGACACATCAAGCACATATCCTTGATTTCGATCTGCAATTGGAGAGGAGTGTGAAAGCACTAGAAAAGTAAAGAGAAGGATAGTGATGGGCCCATGAGGTTCTTGCTAATGGGTCTGGTCTAGATTTTGGCCTTGGAATCTCATTTGAATTGATTCTATAAGAAGATAAGTTCTTTCTGGGTTTCCCCTTGGAGGGTTTTTTCCCTAGCTTGAAGCCTATATCTTGTGTTCATTTTTTTGTATGGATGTGATATTCATTGTTTTGACATTTATTTGATGATAAGAACATAAGAAAAATAACATAATATCACAAATAACTGCCAAGAAAGGAAAAGTTAAAATAGCCCTAATCGATTTTCCAACATTGTAAGAGCTGAGGACAAGAGTATAGGCAACTGGAAGGTCACTGAAAGGGCTTTGCATTACTCCAAAAAGGAAAAAAGAAGATATTTTTTGCATATATCTTAAAGTCCAAACTGGTTAGAAGTGAAGATGATCAAGAGAAGATCATAATTCTAATAGGATAGACTTTTTAAATTGGGTCAAAGTTATATTCAATATTGTACCAAGGGTTTTGAAGAGGCTTAAAATGTTCACCTCAAGAAGTGACTTCATGATTTCAGATCTGAGAAGAAAATTTATAGGCCTATAATAGGCTTAGGACACTGCAAGGAAAGTCAAAACCTAAAGGAAAGCATAGACTTCTCCTAGAAGAAGCCTTTAAGATAGTGAAGAAGTCTCCATGAAGAAAGGAAAGGACAACAATTTTTTGGCAGGTATTTTAGGCCTGTTTGTGAGGCCTTTTTAGTGGTTATCAAATCCCTAACCATAGGGCCGAAACTACCATACAAAATTCAAAAATATTGATATCTATAAAACTTAATCGAAGGCCATGAGGTTTTGATAAGATAATCTGAGATCTATAAGCTCATTTCTTGTGGAATCTAAGGCTAGTAGTAGCCCTACATTCCAATGAAGTAAGGTAACTTGTAGAATGTACAAGACTGTAGATTGAAGGGGCATTTATAGTGACTATGGTAATCCCTAACTAGAAGAGTCGAAGTTTCATAATGATAACATAAATCTATCATCAATGGCATTGAAGTAAGAAAGGGTTGTTGTATCCCATACAAATCATGTTTGAATTAAGGGGTTGTAATAGAAATCTAGCTTCAAGATCTGTACCAACATCTAAAACATACCTAAAAATTTTAAGTAGTACTACATCTATGAGATCAATATTTTATCCTTGGGAAGCAAATAAAGTCATCTAGAGACTAATTCTTTGCAAGAAAGAATAAGGTGGGTTTTAGGGTATGTAGAATTCACTTTATTGAAGGTTTGTGGGTATCTAGGGATTGTAAAATCTAGATAGGACTTAGATTAGAAGATACTAACCTTAATATGTTTGTTCCTTCATAGAAACCCTAAAACTCCACTTCTACAATTTGTAGATAATCTAGGGTATATGATAAAACTTAGTGAGAGTGAAATTGGATGAAATATAGGATATGACATCAAAACCCTGGGGAAAATGTTTCCAAGAGAAATATCAAGGAATTTAGGGTTTATGCCTAGTAACCCTAGAGTATACTATAAGTACCCCTCCCATATCTACCCAATTTCACCGGCCTACTAGGTAAACATGAGAAGAGGAGCTACTATGACATAACACAACCTCTTAGCTTTGTTAATTGGATGGGAAAAAATGAAACTTTACTGAACTTCCTTAAGAACTACAAGACCACAAGAGCTAAACAACGACTCTAGGTGCTCAAATCCTGAGTTAAATAGTTATTTTACTGACCTATACTACCATAAATAGGCATAACACTACATCCATGCAAATGTAGACACCCATTTGCATGCATAATCCTACAAGGTAGTGAATGTAGTCCCAATTTCCCAGTTCTGAGCACGTGACCACAAAATCTGAGCCACCTTTTTAGGGCTAGTCTCCATACCATTGTTGAGAAATTGGTAGGACTTTCCAAAATAATAAATGACACAAGGAAAAATCCTCTAACACAAAACTTGTTCAAGGAATTGAACTAACTAGGCCTAACCATAACAATATTTTCTTCAAACACATTGTGAACATGTAATCTACAGGTCATAAATGCATATCTAAATGTAGAGGTCATATACTTATCTGAGAGTCATCAAGAAGGTCTAATGCCCTCTCATAATAGTTGAAAAAACATCCATTAGCTCATGCATTCATTAACTATTCATCAACAAATCAAAACACATCAAGAGCCATAACCCATATACATCTTATAACCAACATGTAACAAGCAAATGAAGAACATATTCACCATGATAGAACATCCATTAAAGCCACATAATAAAAATTAAAATTACTCATGGAAATACAAGAGGAAAAGAGCTCTTATTAACATATGAAAATCTAACCAGGTCAGGGACTTCCACGTACCAAACAACCATAGATTGGGCTGAACCAGATCTCTCTTTTAGCCAATCACCCCTGTCATGTTCCAAGCGTCGACGTGGGAACTCATGGAATAATCCAAACAAAACCAAACCAGGGCTTACAGAGGCCAACCACCTCAACCCTCAACCCATGATTCCACCTCACCATAAGACATCACTAACCATAACTAGATCGGTCTCTACCCAAGTTGTCTAGGGCTTCATAGCATTAGTTCCAACCATGGCTCAAGGAACTAGCAACTCAACCCACAACCTTCCAGGGCTCTAGAGAGTTTGTTCAACATGGCTCTAGGACTAGTAACTCAAACCACCAAGGGCTCTAGAGTGCTTTTCCATCCTAGGCTCTTGGACTAGTAACTCAAGCCAATCTATTCTAGAACGTCCAGAGCATTTTTTCCAACCAACGACTCCAAGAAATAGTAACTAACCCACAACCATAAGGAACCTGAGTACCAATAAGAAAAAACATGTGGAAAAACCAAAACACTATGGCTATATAGGAAATGGCAAGGCTAGGTAAAGCCACTGTCAACATAGGCAATCCTCCATGCCAATGATAAATCATAACCAAATAACCACATGTATATATCATGAATGCCAAAACTAGTAAGGAAATTATACATGAAACTCAATACTTGTGAAGTTGTAGCTGTAGCTACTGATCCAATTGCTCCATTTCACTTTCCTACTTTCCTTTTCCTTATTTCCCCAAATCCAATGTATGCCAAAATGCTCCAACAATAGTCTAAGTGTGTAAGAGTATAAGAGAGTGAGAAAATAGAAGAGAGAGCTTGTTAGAAAATAATCAATGGAGCAATGAAACACATACAATATGTTGGAAATGTATTCACTACTGAGAACAATGGTCAATTAGTATTGTCTGTGTTTATTAATTTTTAAATTCCTTTTCAATTACTGCGACACAATATTCATTAACTTATTAGTAGATTAAATCATATAGAAAAACATATGAGAATAATGATAAATAACCAAGTATTCATGAAAAAAAAGAACACGATATTTTCTTGTGGAAAACCCTCTCTATAGAAACAAATCACCTGCTTCTCTGCTACTCCAATATTCTATTATCATGAACAAGTTTTACATACAGGAGCTACCACCTAGCAGCAGGAACATGAATACTAAGACAAACTGCTAGCAACATCAAATAGAAAGACTCTTCTCACATGACTCTATGAGCCACCATTCAGTAGAGGCCACCACCACCAATGAGCCTTGCCCAACTCCAATTGGACTCTGGAGAAATATGCTTTCCATTCTGATCTGTCTACTAGAAGGATCCCACCTTGTCTACACAATATCTATAATGAAGCCTCACACCCTAAAAA
The DNA here is from genome assembly GCA_000404065.3 of Pinus taeda. Lineage (NCBI taxonomy): Eukaryota > Viridiplantae > Streptophyta > Pinopsida > Pinales > Pinaceae > Pinus > Pinus taeda. The sequence continues at coordinate 153,579 of APFE031611611.1, forward strand.
CCTCCATGTGAACCATGTTTCATACATTTTCAAAATGGGTTGTCAAGCCTACTCAACATCAGGAACCTAATAGTCTATCTCTGATATAAGCTCAAAACATCATAATAATCTCATCGAAACAAATATGAATAACTCATCCACTCAATCACTGCAACAACCCAAACAGTAATGTTGAAAATAATACTGAGAGGGGGGGTGAATCAGTATTATCTATTCCTTTTAACAATTCTTCCTTATTTATACTTTGAATTATTTTTGCATATCAGTACCATAAACAATGAGCATGAACAAGAAAAACAGACAGTCACATCAAAGAACACCAGATATAAGGTGGAAACCCAATGTGGGTGAAAACCACCTGCTGCAATATGTCTCTTTCTTCTTTCAAATTAGAAACTCCTTTTACAATGGTCTTGTACTGGTGTAGTCCTTTACCAGTACACAGGCTGCAACCTGCAGAGAGCTACAACCCCTTACTTCTTTTCTTTCAAGGACCACTTTTCATAAATTTTCAAAATGAATCCATAAATATCAAATGATCATCAAGTACCAGTAAGTCACCCAGATAACCAGATCCACAATAACAGAAAACTAGACCCAGGACACCTTCTGTGGCATCTCCTGTGGCGCCTCCTGCTGCGTCTCCTGCAGCGCCTCCTGCGGTGCCTCCACACTTCCACAGCTGCAACGCTCGAGAGATCACCCTTCACAGATTCGCTTTCCACTTCACTTTCATATAGATCGAGCTTTTGAAACAATAACCCAATATTTCAGATCTTAAGATATTCAACCCAAAAGCATACTCAAGCGAAATGATCTCCTTTTCTTTATATAGGCAAGCTCTTCCTCAAATCATGGACCAATACCACGGGCCAAAACCATAACAAACCAATACCATCAACTCAATACTAGGGATCAACAAGTCTGTCGAGATGCCATGGTCCAAAAACCATAGGTTCAAATTCCAAGGACTAACTACCATGGACCAAAGGTAAGTTTTCCCACATGAAATAAACTTTTCTCTGCATAAAATTTCGTGAACTTTTCTCCACATGAAAATAAACTTTTATAAACTTTTCTCTGCATAAAATTCCATGAACTTTTCTCCTGTGTACTTCTTAATTCTCATCATATTGAGAGCCATGCCATGGGTGTTTCCATCAAGTACAACATCTGTAACATATAACCATACCAGAAACATAATGCCAACAAATTTTGTGATGTAGCTATTATTTTTTGATCAATGAAGATGAATCCAACTTTGAACCAGCACTGATCTTTTCTAGAGGGCTGAAGCTATTGGGTTAGGGCCCAAACCAAGCTGCCCAACACCTCTTTTTTGTATTTATATGTTTTTTCTTGCATTCATAAGCTGATTTTTGTTGTTTAGGTTAAAATCTTGCTTTGGTAAAATAGGTTGCTTTTAATGGTTAAATTAGTTGTTCTTGCTTCAATTTGCTTAAGTAGTTTGTTGTAGTAAGAGAGAAAGATCCAAAAAGGATACCAACAGGTCTTGATCTCATTTCTCCCTCCTTGGGACCATGATTTGAGGTCAAGGCACTACTGCTGCCACCAAAAACACAGTTTTTGCCTTTCATGCAATTGCTAGTGTGATGTTTTGAGTTGGAGAAGTTGGTGTTTGCTTGGATCCACATGCTTATACCATTTCATGTTCATTTAACATGGCTTTCTTGCATAAATTTCTATTCACACCACTCATTCGCCTCATGTCACCAATCTGCACTATTTTCTTCCTTTTTGTGCAAAGTTGCTTTCTTCCCCTTTGAACAAATCCAATCCTCTCCTTCGTTCTTGATCCTCATTGATAGAGTCCTAGACCCTCCAACACCTTCATCCAGCCTTCATTTCCCTTTTCCCACAATTTTTCCACCTTCAAACGTCCAAAAACCACTTTCGGCCTCCTCGTGTAGAACCTCCTATAGAACTTCCTATAGATCCCTTGCAGCCTCCTGTAGAAGTTCATGCGAGCAATTTTTCGAAGTCTGATCACAATGGAAGTCTCCAGAAGGGTATGAGGGATTTCTTAGGACCTCTCGACACCTTCCTCATCTTCAACAAGAGCCAACTCCATCCTCCTTTGCCACCAAACCTCTGCACAGTCACAATCAGTCAAACCATAAGCATAATAATCCCACATAAAAATACCCAAAAGTACAAAAAGATGATTTCTTTCCATGTCTCTTCAGAAGTAGCTTGAATAAATGTAATTTACCTTTTCAGAAGTTGATGGCACCCATTTCAGTAGTTTCTATCTCTTTTCATGCAAAATTAGGGTTTGTTAGAGTTTGTGTTTCATTACAGTTTTCCTTCTCTTTCTGCAAGTAGAATAGCCCCTGTAGAATTAGCTCTCTTCCATCACAGTAAAAGCTTCTTCTAAGAACTCACAGAAGTTGGCTTAAGCTCCTAGAGAACTTGTGCTAGCTGATCAAGTGATAGCCTGCAGTAAGAGCTAGTACTTGTGCATATAGCACCGTTGCTTCCAAGTTTGTTACGAACTACCAGGTTGATAAAACTAAAGAAGGGAGCCCCGGGAGTTGCAGCGTTATTGCTGCAATACTAGAGCTCACCAGGTAGATATCCCTTTTTTGTTGTGGCTAAGAAGCCTATTTTGACTGTGGTTTAGGGAATCCTTTAGTTGCGGATTAGGGCACACTTTAGATTCGGATTAGGCTCTCTTTAGCTATAGATTGGGGCTCTTCTAGCTGTAGATTAGGGCCTCTCACACCTGTGGCCATATCTCCTACAAGTGTGTGGCTAGGGATCTCCTAGATGACCCTTCTTTAGGGCTATGTAGAAAGCATCTCCTCTAGACCTCCTCTTCCACTAAAAATCCAAACAAGTGGAGAGTGAGATCACAAGAGATGATTATCAAATGACTTGAAGTCCTCCTTTATTTATACTAAAACGTTGAGCACAAGTGGGGTATATTTGGTTGCTAGCCGACCTTGACGAATTGTCTGATAACACAAATAAATTCATATCTCCATGAATACTTATCAGAATCCAATGATCTTTAGATCAATCCTACACCTCTCGATGAGAGGGATCCAAGAAAATATCAGCTACCATAAATAAGATGACCCACATGGATTTTGGACCTAGTTTCCAATTTTAAGACTCCCTCTCAACTAGGGAGAACTCCATCTGCTGATCCATATGTCTGACTGTACTATCTTTTCCATCAATGCCCTGCACTGCTCTGCTCTACTCTGCTAAGCTCTGCTTAGTTCTACTCTACTTTGTTGAACCATGAAGAAGAAGAATTGATCGAGAATGTCTCATACCATTCTCTACAGACCCAAAGTCAGTTTTATTGATCCTAGATCAATATCACAAGAGAGTGTCTCAAACCACTCATACTGATCCCTGATCAGTTTTGTTGATCCTAGATCAATGAAGGTTATCCTAGCATAGGGAGTATGGTATATACAACGATGCGTCCATTGATAGTAGTCCCTGTTAGCTCTGCTACATGTTGCTGATTTTCAAAGAGTGGAAGTAAGCTTGGTCCTTGGTTTCTTGCTCAAAAGAGGTCTACACCAGTTATCATCCTCCTTCTCCTTCACCTCGCTTACTCCCTTTCACTCCGCTGCCTTCATTTTTCCCTTGACTTCTACCAATGTGATATTGTGATGCGAATTAATCGCTATCGCAAATCGCATCCATGTGTGTATAAAGGCCACACCCCTTGACTTCCGCCGATGCGATATTGCGATGAGATCTGATCGCACATCGCACATTGCCCAAAATTATCAAAAGAAAAACTCGATCCGATGACTCCCATCATGCCCGATAAAGTGACTCGTCCGATCACTCCTCCACCTTCCATCCGTTTAATCCAAAGGTGATTGCTCCTCCTGTGCCCACAAACTAACCACATGTTAACTCGTGATCACAACGGTTTTCCTCCCGTCACATCCACCATGTGTCGCCCGATGATTGTGATCGCTTGCCCTTGTACAATTACCGCTCACCCACCAAAAGTAGTGTGATACATACCGCTTACCGCCCATTTTATTGTCTCTGCGCATTATCTCCCATGTATCTTTTCTGCCCAATGGTCATCGGATCTATCTGCTGGATATCTGACAACTTACGTTTGTTTGCTCCCATTTCCTCTTGATTTCTCCTGCTGAGCCATATCTGCCGTCTGTCTGCGCGATCCGACAACCAATCTTCCTCTTCATTCACCCATACTCTCCACGACCATAGCCATTTCATACTCCCGAAAGGACGAAGGTGGCCAGTGTTCGGTACCCGGCGCATTTCATCTCCAACAACCACATTCAAGAAACAAAATGGCCGAGAAGGAAAAGGACCAGCCTCGAGCAGATAAACACATTTATTAGTTATGGAGCATTCTTTCATACAACACTCCACTTGCTCGAGAAGGACAATAGAGCACCAGAGAACGTCAAATTCATTCATTAAAGCAAGCAGATTGTAGTAGAGACTCCATCAGAGAGCTAATGCAGTTGGTGGTCCATTATGACCCCTCCACGCATAGAATAGCAAAATATTTTTGTAATGAAACTCTATATATACCCAGAAAACAAATGTAATCTGGGGGATGGGAGGATGGTTGTTGTTTGATGTAAGGTTCAAATTCTAGAGACTGTAACTACTTTGATACTTGTAGCGTTTTCTCTTCATTTTCAGCTAATACAAGCTTTTTTTGCTGTTAATTGCTCACTGTCCACTTCTATTCTATTCTAGGTTGTGCCTGTTATGCATTTGTTCATGTTCTCTTGATATTTAGCATTAGAGGGGTTGTCATCCCACCTCTGTGTTGAAGTCTAGTATGTATCATTGAATGTGTTATGCAGGTTTCTGTTTACTTAGTGCCAGAGAGCTATCATCCTGTCTGTGCATTAGGAAATAGATTTGCAGACCTCTTTACTGGTTGTAGCCAGCCATCACAAGATCCTGTGCATCTGCTAGTGTGGTTAGTATTCTCCATACTCACCTAATCCTCAAACTGTGAGTAACTGGTGGTCTAAAGCCTTGTAGTCTGGGGGTGTTCACCCATGTCTGGAGTTAAGCATATTAGAAGTGGTTATCTGGCTTGAACAAGCATCATTCCTTCCATTCACCCATTTCCCACATTATGTTGAGTTTTTTTTAATGTTCCTAAGCATCTCCGAGATACAACCTAGGAGAGTTTATTGGGGTGATAACTTTAAATGGAACTGTTTCTGGGGAGAGGAGATTGAAGCTCGGCTTCCATGGGAGAATGACATAGTTCCAGATTTTGATGATAGACAGATTATGGGCACATTTTTGGTTGTAATCATCTATTTGGCGACTCTACTAGAGAACCAACCTGGTGGGAACTCCACGTTGCAGTTCTGGCTCAGTTTGTGAGGCATAATCGAAGAAATCCTTAGAAATCACCAGCTGATCCAGTGCCTGACCCTGAAAAGATTGTCAAGTCAAAGAAAATATCACAGAAAGGAGCATCAGGATCAGGTAATCCCAAGAAATCTTATGTGTCTTTGCAAGAGAAGGTTATAGTTGAAAATATACAGTTTAAAGATCTAGAGCCTAGCATTGCTAGTGAACAATCACCTTCAGAGATTCATAAAGCTCCTTATTCATTTAGTTCCCCTTTGGATCTCAAAGGCTTCCATGAAGAACATTTGAGGATGAGAGCATACAAAGAGGGGATGAAGTATAAGCCATCTCTACCTGATAAGGTCAAATGCCCTAAAATTTTTGAGGTAGATGGTCAAATAAATCACATTTTGCAGATCTTTGGTGAATCGGCTGATAGGCCGGCCAAGAGAAGGGGGAACAATTTTGGTGGTCCAATAAATGGGCAGTTTTTGAAGTTTTATGTTGTTTAAGGTTTTCGAGCCTTAATGATTGTAAGCATGTTCTTTTACAGGTTTTAGCGTAGACTTAATTAGACTCCATGCCCAATGGAATACTAGGAAAATGTTTTTAAGATTTTTTTGTATGAAGGCATTGGTCTGCAGTTCTTGAGACCTCACAGGGAGGATCTCATCCCCAGAAGGATCCAGTGTTAGCTCTGCTACATGTTGTTGATTTTCAAAGAGTGGAAGTAAGCTCGGTCCTTGGTTTCTTGCTCAGAAGAGGTCTGCACCGGTTATCATCCTCCTTCTCCTTCACCTCGCTTACTCCCTTTCACCCCACTACCTTCGTTTTTCCCTTGACTTCCGCCGATGCGATATTGCAATGCGATTTAATCGCTATCGCAAATTGCATCCATGTGTGTATAAAGGCCATGCCCCTTGAATTCTGTTGATGCAATACTGTGATGTGATCTGATCACACATCGCACATCGCCCAAAATTATCAAAAGAAAACCTGATCTGATGACTCCCATCACACCCGATAAAGTGACTCATCCGATCACTCCTCTGCCTTCCATCCGTTTAATCCAATGACGATCGCTCCTCCTGCGCTCACAAACTAACCACGCGTTAACTCGCGATCACAACGGTTTTCCTCCCGTCACATCCACCATGTGTCGCCCGATGATTTTGATCGCTCTCCCTTGTATGATTACTGCTCACCCACCAAAAGCGGTGTGATACATACCGCTTACTGCCCGTTTTACCATCCCTGTGCGTTATCTCCCGTGTATCTTTTCTACTCGATGGCTGTCGGATCTGTCCGCTGGAGATCTGACGGCTTACGTTTGTTTGCTCCCATTTCCTCTCGATTTCTCCCGCTGAGCCATATCCGCCGTTTGTCTGTGCAATCCGATGGCCGATCTTCCTCTTCATTCGCCCATACTATCCACGACCATAGCCATTTCATACTCCCGAAAGGACGAAGGTGACCAGTGTTCGGTACCTGATGCATTTCATCTCCAACAACCACATTCAAGAAACAAAATGGCCGAGAAGGAAAAGGACCAGCCTCGAGCAGATAAACGCATTTATCAGTTATGGAGCATTCTTTCATACAACACTCCACTTGCTCGAGAAGGAAAACAGAGCACCAGAGAACGTCAAATTCATTCATTAAAGCAAGCAGATTGTAGCAGAGACTCCATCAGAGAGTTAATGCGGTTGGTGGTCCATTATGACCCCTCCACACATAGAATAGCAAAATATCTTTGTAATGAAACTCTATATATACCCAAAAAACAGATGTAATCTGGGGGATTGGAGGATGGTTGTTGTTTGATGTAAGGTTCAACTTTTGGAGACTGTCACTACTTTGATACTTGTAGTGTCTGGTCTTCATTTTTAGCTAATACAAGCTTCTTTTGTTGTTAATTGCTCACTGTCCACTTCTATTCTATTCTAGGTTGTGCCTGTTATGAATTTGTTCATGTGCTCTTGATATTTAGCATTAGAGGGGCTGTCATCCCACCTCTATGTTGAAGTCTAGTATGTATCATTGAATGTGTTATGCAGTTTTCTGTTTACTTAGTGCCAGAGAGCTGTCATCCTGTCTGTGCATTAGGAAATAGATATGCAGACCTCTTTAGTGGTTGCAGTCGGCCATCACAGGGTCCTGTGCATCTGCTGGTGTGGTCAGTATTATCCATACTCACCTAATCCTCAAACTATGAGTAATTGGTGGTCTAAAGCCTTGTAGTTTGGGGGTGTTCACCCATGTCTAGAGTTAAGCATAGTAGAAGTGGTTATTTGGCTTGAACAAGCATCATTCCTTCCATTCACCCATTTCCCACATTATGTTGAGCTTTTTGTAATGTTCCCGAGCATCTCCGAGATACAATCTAGGAGAGTTTCTTAGGGTGATAACAGTCCTTAACCCTATTTCTGTGCTCATTGATTAGATGAGAGGTACTTTCCATGAGTCCCAAATTACATGGGTAGGATGCCTCGACATGAGAACTAATCATCCTATCCATAGGAGAATGAATCATCCTGTCCATTGGTCACCATAGGAGAACTAATCATCTTGGCCCACAGGAGAACTAATCATCATGTTCCATAGTTTCCACGGGAGAACTAATCATCCCGGCCCACAGGAGAACTAATCATCCTATTCCATAGTTGCCATGAGGTATCATAGGGAAAGGTTGAACCTATCACCCTGTACATAGCACAACACCAGGGGAGGGTGAGTCGCCCTGTGGTTGTATGTTGGTCTAGTAAGTACCCCAAGCCCCTTAAACGTCCTATAGCTCAGTGTATTCAACATTTAGGACCCTTATACGAAGGTCTCTCAACGACTCCTAGTCATTCGAGAAAATCATAGATTTGACCTTTCCCTGGGGCTTTGACAAAGTGTCTGCGACCTGTACATTAGTCTCAATGCAACGGAACCTCCTTGCTCATTGACTTACCATATCCCAGATAAGGTACTATCTAATGTTTATCTGCTGGAGAAATCATCGAATACATGATTCCTCAATAATCGAATCCCCCCTGGTTGTCACAAAGAATCATAGTGGTATTCATCATGTGTACAAACAACTCACTGATGAGATTCCATAACCAAGCAGCTTCACACGAGATCATACTCATAGCTATGTATTCAGTCTCAGTAGTGCTTATAGCAACCAACTTCTGCTTCCTACTCATCCATGATATCAAAGTAGAATCCAAATAAAACCAACATTGAGAAGTGCTCTAGCGATCCTCCACACTGCCTGGCCAGTCAACATTCGAATAATTATGCAGCTTCATATTTCCGGCAGTGTATCTCAATCCATGAGAGGTTGTGCCCTGAAGACATCTCAGAAGATTCTTGGCACCAATATAGTGAGGCTCAACCAAATATGAGCTCACCATGCTAACTGAAAAGCATATATATGGACAGAAGTTCACTAAGAACATCAATGCAAATGAGTTTATGAAAATCAGAGGCATTTCCCAAATCTGGTCCAGCATCACCACCATATAAATTCTGAAAGTTAAGATCCTCTAGGTAGTCATGGGATTTAGTTTACCATTCCATATCTAGAATCCAACTCCCTCTTACTTCCGCAAGTGGGAATGTCTGCACCTGTCAGAGATAGGTCGTTTCTCAGATGGCACCAGAATGAGAGGTCTATCATTCACAAGCTTCAAACAATGGTTTGGATCGGCTTCACTTCTAGTGAATCTCAGCTTCACCAGACAGCTATCAATCCTCTCATATTAGGCCATGGGTTTTTTACTTCAACCCATAGAGCTGTATGCATGAGGTTCCCAATCATGAATCTCAAACCCCTTAGATTGTTCCAAACCTGTGGACCTGCTACTTGAGGGGAATGGTCCCCTTGTAAGATTTTCCTTCGGTAAATATCAAACATGTACCTTCATGCTCTTATTGAATTCAAGTATCTGAGTCATCATCTGACTCACGTCGGCTAGGGCCTCATAAAGTAGATTTCAGGTGTTATAGATGAGATATGTCATGATCCCCAATGAACCATCCTACAACTTGACACAAATTGCCAACCCTGAACCCACGAGTAAAAGCATCTTTGAAAATTTTATTTTCAAACATGTACCTTTCCATCGATGAATGCCACCCTGTAACCTTTGACTTCCATTGCTGAAATGGACACCGCGTTCTTCTTGTGATCAGGTACATAAAAGAGATTATGTAAATGAATCGAGTTACCCTCACTCAATTGAGGGGTGACATTCCCTACACCCTTTCCGGGATAGGTGGCATTAGCTCCAAGTATAATCCCATGATTGTTTCCATCTCTACCAAATTAGAGAGAGCACCCTTTTATCTGATGAAGTGCCTTGAAGTGTTATAATCGATAAGCCATATTCCCAAAGAATCTAAAGGAGAGGGCCAATACAAGATAACACTTATTTACCTTATCAAAAATATCATTTGATTCTTCATACCTAGGGTTCCTTGCTTTCTTTCAAGAGTCGCTCACTTTCTTGATGACCTAAATTACTTGTTATTCCTTTGACCATTGAAGATGTCCTTAGAATGATTGTTATCATCATCAAGTGATGTGTCCCTACCATTTGGACACCCCTTCACATAATGGCTGAACTAGTTATCTGCCTTTCCTTCCACACTGAGATCCAATCTTCCTAATGAAGTGATCTTTAGGTAGGCCATGTTCGACTGTGCCATTCTGATAATATTCTCTTCTTTGACTTCACCCTCGGTAAATTTGAAGAGGGATGAGGAATCTACTGATCCTTTTGTTCTTTCCCAACTGTCTTTGGTGATTGCTCGTTCACTCTTGCTTGGGCTTTGTCTTCACCTCAGCTCTGATACCATGTTAATTTTAGGTATGTTCTATGCGTAGAGAAATTTATTTCAATTTTCATAGTTAGCTCAATATCTTTTCCAGATTAGCAATCACATCAGCATTAAAGTAAACTGCAGATAGAACATAAACATAAATCGTAGAAGACAAGCCAAGACAAGAGGACACAAGATGTGGCGCTAGCCAAGAACAAACTCCAATGTGGGGAAACCCTTGATCAATTCTTCTTATATGTTCTTCAATAGTTCAATAGAGAGAGAGATAGTACATTTACAATAGAGGTCAACACTTTGACTTGACAAGATAAGAACATAGATCTTCTCGAAGAAGATGTCTCATGAGGTAATTAATATGGACTCATGTGATTCCATCACCCTATCACAATGCTGCACCATGCTACATCATCACAGAGCTACACCATGTTGCATTACTGCTGAGTTGTACCTCATCATGTTGTACCCATCTTGTTGCTATTCATCATCATGCTGTACACATCATGCTACTGTACCATATCATCATGTTGCACCTCCTTGTGCTGCATCTTCAAACTGTACATTATTGTGCCCATCATGCTGCATCCCCTTGTGCTGCATCTTGATACACTTATGCTACACCTTGGTACACTTATGTTGCACCTTGATACACTTGTCTTACACACCCTGATACACATATGTTGCACCTTGATACACTTATGTTGCACCTTGATACACTTGTTCTGCACACACTGATACACTACCCATAACAACTCTTGCTATGGTGCTATGGCTTGCGACCTAGCACATAACAACAAACATATCCTGGATAGTGTCCAATCATTACTAATGCAACAGCATTTAGTCTATAGAAATGTCAACTCTTGAACATGCTATAATGCTGCAATTTAGGGACTATTTAGGGTACTGACTACAATCCCTAACAACCCATCTAAGCTGGCCCAAAATTGCTCTTAATGACTGTGGTTGTCCTCCATTGAGATGCTGCCCTCCACACTTGAGCATTACAGTCCTCCTTGATATAGTAGACCTCCCAAATAGTCCCACTAACGAACTGCTATAACCTTCTCTTTTCCTATGGCTAGGGAAATCATGAGACTGCATATAAGGAACCATTCAGGTCCCTTCTCATAGCAGTCTAAGTGCACATGAAACCCTCCACAAATGTGACCTAGAATAATTTTAAGGTGATTGCATTTAGGCTAGCATTTAGCCATGTATATACTGCATCTAGGGCACATTTAACCCATCCAGCTAAGGCTCATTTAAGGCTTCCTCATGTCTACGGATTAGGGATGCATTTCTACGTGTAGAAGTTCCCCTAAACAGTGGGTAGATCTCCCTTCTTTGTTGTGGCTAAGAAGCCTCTTTTGACTGCGTTTTAGGGCATCCTTTAGTCACGTATTAGGGCTCACTTTAGCTACGGATTAGGCTCTCTTTAGCTGTGAATTAGGGCTCTTCTCACTATAGATTAGGCCCTCTTAGGTCTGCGGCTAAATCTCCTACAAGTCTGCGACCAAGGCTCTCCTAGATGACCCTTCTTTAGGGTTGCGTAGAAAGCATCTCCTCTAGGCCTCCTCTTCCACTAAAAACCCAAACAAGTGGAGAGTGAGATCACAAGAGATGATTATCAAATTATTTGAAGTCCTCCTTTATTTATACTAAAACGTTGAGCACAAGTGGGGTATATTTGGTTGTTGGCTGACCTTGACGAATTGTCCCATAACACAAATAAATTCATACCTCCATGAATACTTATCGGAATCGGTTGATCTTTAGATCAATCCTACACCTCTTGATGAGAGGGATCCAAGAAAAATACTAGCTGCCATAAATAAGATGACCCACATGGAGTTTGGCCCTAGTTTCAAATTTTAACAAGGTGGGATGTTGTTAAATGGATATAAAAATATCTATGAAAAGAAGGCATTCGATGAGAGTTGACAACATCCCACAACCCATAGAAGAATGGGGTGGTTGAGGAAGAACTATAGCATTGTGGGAGCAGCGAGGGTGATGTTGCACGATCAAGGCCTACCTCTACATTTGTGGGGTGAGGCATGCAAAACAACAATCTATTTGAAGAACTAGAGTCCTCATTGTATTATGGACATGATTACATTGAAGGAGGCTCTCTCGAGGAGAAAGCTAGATGTGTCACACTTCAAAATTTTTGGAGCCTCTAGTTATTGCCATGTCTCCAAATAATGAAGGAAGAAGCTAGAGCAAACAACAAAACTGGGGGTATTTGTGAGTTACACAGAAACTCCACACAACTACCATGTGTACTTTACATCCCTGAGAATGACAGTTGTGTGAAGAGAAGTAAAATTTGATGAAGACAAAGTGATGCGGTTCTCCCTTGAGAGGGAGCTTCAGATCCCACCAAAAGAGGAGATTTAGCTCCAAAGGAGGAGCCTTAGGAAGTTGTGGAGCAAACACAAATTGAGAAGCAACGAGTGGAGATAGACACTTAAGAATAACAATCCAGAGAAGGCAGGAAAAGTACTAGCGAAGATGAGAGAGTTGTGCAAGATGTGAGGGAGAATGTGGGTGCACCTTCAAATTAGCATAGGTAGAGAAGGTCACAAATCGGTACACTAGTTACATGGCTCTAATGACTGAGATTGTAGAGACCGAGCCATCCTATTTTGAGGAAGAATTAGAGAAACCCCTGTGGTTTGATGCAATGGTGGAGGAATACAAATCCATTGTAAATAATAGTGTTTGGGAAGTGGTCCCAAGACCAACAGATAAATCAATTGTGGGCTCGAGCTGGATCTTCAAGATAAAGCATGAAGCAACATAAGCATAGAAAAGTACAAGGCCGAATTTGTGGCCAAAGGGTACTCTCAATTTGAGGGGATTGACTATGAGGAGATCTTTTCTCATGTAGCAAGGCACTAATCCATAATGTCAATTCTTGCTCTAGTTACACAGATGGGGTGGAAGATCCACTTGATGGATGTAAAAACAACATTCCCCAATGGAGTTATTGAGGAGGAGGTGTATATCGAGCAACTAGAAGGCTTTGATACTTTTGATCGAGAGTCTCATGTGTGAAGACTCAAGTAAGTGTTATACAGTCTCAAGAAAGCACTTTGTGCTTGGTACACCATGATCGATACCTATCTCGCCAGTTTGGGCTTCACCAAAAGTGAAGTGGATGAAAACCTCTATCATATCTTGGTAGAAGGTAAATTGTTGGTTATTGTCTTATATGTTGACTACTTTATTTTAAGTAGCGATGAGAAACTGACTAGATATTGCAAGGAGGACCTTGCAAGAGAGTTTGAAATGAAGGGCATGAGTCTTATGCACTACTTCCTTGGATTGGAAGTATGTCAAGGTGACGGGGAACTGTTTGTCTCTAAGGGAAAGTATGCCAACAAGATACTTTAGAGGTTCCGCATGGATAGTTGAAAACCCATGGAGACACCTCTAGAGACTAACTAGAGGAAGGAGGATGCCACTTCAAGTGAGGAAGTGGATGCTACTATTTACCGATAGTTGGTGGGTTCACTAATGTATCTTGCAAACACACAACCAGATATGTGCTATGCAGTAAACCAATTGAGCCAAGCTATGGCTAGGCCAACCAAGTTATTTTGGAGGGAAGCTAATCATGTTCTACGGTACCTCATAGGCATTACTAAGTTTGGAATATGGTAGATACAAACATAGGGAGTGAATCTATGTGGCTTCGCAGATTTAGATTGGGCAGGGAGTCCATCAAACTAAAATAATACAATAGGTGGAATTTTTAGTGTTGGGTCCACAACTCTTTCCTTGTTAGGTCCCTATAATACTAGTGTAGCCACATTATTGTTATTGTTGTGCCCTTCCATTATTATTGTTATGTAGGCTCTGATTATATTGTGACCCCTTAGACTCCTATATATACAAAGGAGGCCTTGTCATTTGTATAAATGAGATTTCCCCCTTGAAGAGGATATTTTTTAAGTCGTTGATCTATTTATTTGTAAGATGGTTACATAACATTTGGTATCAAAGCTTTGGATTGTAGGGTTTCAGTACTTCAAACATGTCATCATGGAATTTTCACTATAACATTTTTCTATGAAGCTTTAGAATAAAAAATTGAACCAACGTAGAGTTGGAATATTTATGAACTTCTTTCCAGAATTTTAGATCTTGGTTCGCTATATTTTTTGAGATATGGTCCTAATAAGTTAGGGTTTTTTCATGCTACAGAATTCCATCTCAAACAAGTAACCAAGGAAAAATTGTCATAACTTTCGTTTCAAGCATCAGAATTGAATTCCATAAAACAGGGATGAAATTTTATGTACTATAGTGTCTTCTATAGAAATTTAAGGGCTGATTTTTGAAAGAGTGACACGTGGCATCCCGTACAATGCTGCTCTATCGAACCAATCCATAATTAGGTCATCGTGGGAGATCTGGAAAAACTATATATTAAAGAATCCAATATTGGTATGACTTGTGGCATTGGAAATAAGATTCATAGGGATAACACAGGACCTAATTTCAATCCTTGGAAATCCAAAATTTCATAGATACAAAAATTACAATATCGAGCTCCAATAAATCAAGAAAAAACTGTGTATTTTTAAAATTTTGTCATAACTCTTGTTTGAAAAATCAGTTTGAAGTGACTCAAAGGGCATATTGAAGCATAGATATAAGTATTTGGTTCTAAAATTCCTCCAAAACAAAATAATTATACACCCATTAAGCCCTCATAAATCTCTACTATGACGCATGAAGAGGAAGAATTGCATCATGATATATCAAAATTACGGGACCAAGTGCAACAATTTTTTCTCTCATAAAGAGAAACCAAAGATTACATGGATGATTTAAAAGTAGGCATGAAAGGTTTGAAGGATTGCATGGAAGCTAATATGGACGGTTTTAAAGAAGACATGGAAGGTTTGACAAAGTTGTTGCAAGAAA
This sequence comes from Pinus taeda, assembly GCA_000404065.3. Classification (NCBI taxonomy): domain Eukaryota; kingdom Viridiplantae; phylum Streptophyta; class Pinopsida; order Pinales; family Pinaceae; genus Pinus; species Pinus taeda. Next base: position 168,708 of record APFE031611611.1, read on the forward strand.
GGCTTCCCGGTGGTAATCCCTGAAAATCATGACGAGGACAAAAGGAATACGAATTATGATTTTAGAGACTCCAATGTGGGGTTTAAGAAACATAACATTCCAAAGATATATATGAGGAAGTTTTATGATAAGGATCTGGTAACATGGATACTACAGATGGAGCAATATTTTGATCTGTAGGATGTGTAACCCTCACGAAAGGTATGTATTGCATCTTTATATTTAGAACCCAATTAATTTGTATGGTATAAATGGATTTATTCTCATAAACTACTTGTAATTTTGTCAATTTTTACAGAGGAAATGATAGAACATTATGAAGATACAAAGAGAAACAACTTCTTTAGCCAATTGATAAATCTCAAACAAAAGTGTTCAATGGTAGAGCACATTGAAGACTTCCAAAAATTGAATATTAGGGTAAAAGATATTCCAGAGGAGCATAGGATTAATGTATTCATAGGGAATTTAAAATATAACATCCAACATGAGGTTCACCTTTGGTAATATGATTCATTAGAGAAGGCACTCAAGGTGGCAAGAAAAGTTGAAAGAAAAATTATGGTAACTAGGAAGTCTATGACTCATAACTATAAAGATGGAAGTGTTAATGCTCCTAGTCTTCCACAACCTACAAGGTTGACACCACAAAAATTGGAGGAAACACAATAAAAATGGCTTTGTTATAGTTGTGATAGAAAATATACTAAAGGTCATAAGTGTGCTTAGAAGAAATTATTCTACATAGGTTGTGAAGGGGAGGAAGAAAAGGAACAAGAAACATCAAAAGATGAGCATATTCACTAGGAACCAACCCCCGAGAAATAAGAAATGAATCCGACCATATATATTTAATGCATTGGTAGGAATTACCAAACCTAAAACTCTGAAGATATAAGGATATATAAAAAATAAAAAGGTAATAGTGCTGATTGATTCGGGTAGTACCCATAATTTTATTCATTGTAAGATAGCCAAGGAATTGAATTGCTTCATATATCCAACACTGGAGGGTCAAGTGATGGTTGAAAGTGGAGGAACTATAAATTTCTTTGGAAAGTGCCATAATATCTAGCTAACCATGGGGTAATATGTATTTAATAGTACAATTCTTTCCATTCCAATGGGTGGTGTTAATGTTGTACTAGGAGTCCAATGATTACAATCTTTGGGGACGATAACTTTCAATTTTCAAGAAAATTTCTTGATTTTTTTTTGGGAAGGAAAGGAAGTTCAATTAAGAGGTATCACAAAGAAACCAAGAAATATAATCAACTCTAATGGCATGATAATTCTTCTGAAGAAATAACAACAAGGTGTAATTACATAATTATGCTCACTATAGGTTCAAACATCGAAATCATTTATTTATATAGATCTCCAAAAAGACTTAGACAATGATTCAAAGGTGATTGAGACTCCCAAAGGCCTCCCACCTATTCATGATCATGATCATGCCAGTCATTTTATTCCAGGAAGTGTTCCTCCAGACATCAGGCCTTACAGATATCCTTATGCCCAAAAGAGTGAAATTGAATGTATGGTTGCAAAAATGCTAGAGGCTGGTATAATTCAACCTAGTCAAAGTTCTTTCTCTACTCCAGTAGTATTGGTGCACAATAAGTATGGATCATGGCATATTTGTCTAGATTATAGGGAACTCAAAAAGCTCATTATTAAAGATAAATTTTCCATTCATGTCATTGATGAATTTTTGGATGAATTATATGGAGAAATTTACTTCATCAAGTTGGATCTTCGTTCAAGATATCATCAAATTAGAATGAAGACTGAAGACATTTCAAACACAGCATTCAAAACTCATGAAGGTAATTATGAATTTTTGGTCATGCCTTTTGGCCTTACTAATGCACCTTCCACATTTCAAGGTTTCATGAATTCCATTTTCAAACCCTTCCTTAGAAAATTTGTCTTAGTATTTTTTGATGATATAATAATCTATAGAAAGTATTAGAAGGATCATGTTCAACATTTTGATAGGGTGCTTAAACTATTGCAGGAGAAATAGTTATATGCAAAAACCACCAAATGTTTCTTTTGAGTGAAGGAGCTGGAATATTTGGGTCATATTGTATCTCATGAGGGTTTTAAGGTAGACCCTTACAAAATTAAAGCCATTATGGAATGGAAAATCCCCACAACCATATATCATCTTCAAGCATTTCTCGTTTCGACAGGGTATTATCACAAGTTTGTTAATAATTATGGGATAATAGCGGAACCTCTAACATCATTACTGAAGAAAGATGCATTTTCTTGGACTCTAGAAGAAACAAAGGCCTTTGAACATCTTAAAGAGAAAATGTGTCAAACACCGTCTTAGCTATACCAGACTTCACAAAAACTTTTAATGTGTAATGTGATGCCTCAGGAAATGGAATTGGTGTTGTTTTAATGCAAGAAGGAAGACCCGTACTTTTGAAATTCATCCAATCAAAGGAAAATATTTACACAAATCTATTTATGAGAAGGAAATGTTGGCAATACTACATGCACTAAAGAAATGGTGACCTTACCTAATGGGTAGACACTTCAAGGTAAAACCAAACCATGATAATATTAAATACTTTTTGGAACAAATACTAATCTTCATAAGAGCAACAAAAATGGGTGACAAAGATGTTGGGTTATGAATTTGAAATCATCTACAAAAAAAGGAAGCAAAATATTGTTGTAGATGCACTCTCAAGAAATAATGAGGATGTAGAAGTATCGCTTTGTGCCATTTATATTATCCAACCAGAGTGGATAATCGAAGCAAGGGATGAATGGAAGAAGGATGAAGATGTGTGGTCACTCATTCAAAATTTGCAGCAAGATCCCAGTACATCTGATACGTTTAGCTGGAAAAATGATTCATTATGGTACAAAGATCGCTTATATGTTTGTAAGAATTCCCAACTCAAACAAAAGATTCTTTTGGAATTGCACACCTCTCCCTTAGGAGGGCACTTAAGATGTTTAAAAACTTACCATAGTGTCAAGACAGATTTTTTTTGGGATGGCCTTAAATTTGATATTCAGAAGTTTTTGGTAGAATGTTTGTTTTGCCAACAAAATAAAGTTGAGACAATTAAGGCCCCGTGTTTATTACAACCTTTATCAATTCCAAGTCAGTGTTGGGAGGAGGTTTCAATGGATTTTATTGCAGGTTTACCCAAGTTTGAAGGAAAGAGAGTCATCATGGTGGTAGTTGATAGAATTACCAAGTATGAACACTTTTTCATTATCTCATCCTCTTAAAGCCAATACAGTTGCTACTACATTTATGGAAACAACTCAAAGCTTCATGGAAACCCAAAGATTATATGAAGTGACATTTTCACTGGAAATTTTTGGACGGAATTATTTTCTTATGTTGGTACTCAATTAACTCATAGCTCATCTTATCATCCACAATCTGATGGGAAAACTGAAGTGAAAAAATGTTTGGAAGGATATATTTGTTGCTTTTTATTTGATAAATAAACACAATGGGTCAAGTGGTTACCTCTAGCTAAATGGTGGTATAACACTTCCTTCCATATTGCAGCAAAAATGACCCCATTTATGGCACTTTAAGGATATCATCCACCATCCATCACATCATATTTAAGAGAAAATTCTAAGGTTCAAGCAGTGGAAGACCAAATTGAGCATCAACAATAAGTTCTCCAACTCTTAAAGGATAACCTCACTTTGGCATAGAATCGATTGAAACAACAGGCAAATCAACATCGCAGTGAAAGAAGTTTTGATGTAGGTGACTGGGTATTTTTATGGTTACAACCATATAAACAAATGTCTCTCAAGAAAGCTAAGAAGGATAATAAATTATCACCCAAGTACTACAATCCTTACAAGGTGTTGCAAAATATTGGTACTATGACATACAAATTGGAGTTGCCTGCAACTTCCCAAGTACACCCAGTTTTCCATGTTTCATGGTTAAAGAAGGTTATTGGTGAAAAGATTCCAGTTCAAACAGTGTTTCCAAAACTTGACGAAGAAGGAAAAATCATATTTGAGGCTGAAGCAGTCATAGAAACAAGAACCCAATAGCTACATAATCGATCAATTTTAGAGTATCTCATTAAGTGGAAGAACTTACCCAGTGAAGATTCCAGATTCAAGGATGATAATTTTATACAGAAGCATCCATAACTACTCAAGTGTCGAGGACAATACTTTTTTGAAGGAGAGGGGGATGTTAGGTCCCTATAATACTAGTGTATCCTCCTTATTGTTATTATTAGTGTATCCCCCCTTATTGTTATTTTTAGTGTATCCCCCTTAATGTTATTGCTTTTCCCTTATATTATTATTGTTATGTAGGCTTTGATTATATTGTGACCCCTTAGATTCCTATATATACAAAGGAGGTATTTTAATTTATATCATCAAAGAGATGTTCATTTATGTAGTGTAAAGAAGGTGTCCCCCTCAAAGAGGATAATATTTAAGTCATTGATCTATCTATTTGTGAGCTGGTTGCATAACATTCCCAATACAACAGGAAGAAAAGATTTGTGGCACTCAACTCAACAGAAGCAGAATACATGGATGTGAGTTAAGCAACATGTGAGGTGTTCTGGATGAGAAAGATACTTGTTGGATTGTTTGGTCAAATGATGGATCAAACTGTGATCTACTGTGATAATCAAAGTTGCATCAAGATCTCTGAAAATCCTATTTTTCATGATTGATACAAGCATATAGATATCCAGTATAACCATTTATGGGATTGTGTGCAGGGGTGGATAATGTTATTGTGGTACATTCCAATAGAGGAACAAGATGCTGATATTTTGACAAAGGCCTTATCAAGAGGAAAGTTATAGTTCCACAACTTCAAGATAGGGGTGGTTGATAATCCCTTTCTTCCTAAGAGGGGGTGCTAAAAAAATGCAGTAATAAATTCTCAATTTGCCTTGATTAAATTGAGAAAATTTGAGTTTCCACATCATCAGACAACTTGGATGATGTTGACTTGTGTTACATGGATTGTGTCACTCAGTTTACTCATTATTTTCGAGTTGGAGTTAAAGTCCATTTATGCATGTGTGATTTCTAATTTTTAGAAATGAAGGTTAGTTATCTCATGTTGTTTTCAGTTAAACTAGTTCCAACTTTTGGAGGAACTAGTGGAAAGTTAGTTAAGTTGTGGGACTTCAGTAAAACTCAGTGATCATCCAGTTAACTGATAAATCCACCCAAAATAGCTATCACATGTAGAGAATTCAAGCTACCTAGTTGAGGTGGAGATTCCAAGGTAGTGTAACATAAATTGTAGATTAGTCTTGATTGTACAAGTGTTGCATTCAATTAAATGATAAACCTAAGGAATTGTGCAATTTAATTATAGGAATTTCCTAAATAATAGGGGCTAATTCCTCAGGGAACAATGCAAGGAAATAGGAGCTCAAGCCTTCAGTGAGTAGAGAGATAGGTTGTGCACTTACAGGGTGATCTCAGTTGAGTAAAGAAATTACAATACATATATATTCATTTGATTAATGCAAGCAGGCATTGGGGTTTTTAGCAGATTGCTTTCCCTAGATAAAAATACTTGTTGCATGTGTTTTATTCATTCTTACATGTCTAAGATTTTTGTTCTAAAATGTGAATTAATGTTTGCAGAACAATAATGCATGTTTGTATCTTGTGATTTTGATTAAAAATTCATGAGCAGTTGCAAATCTACAACCTAATTTCTACATTTTATTCCTTGGGCTAAGACTAGTGATGCTAACCATATTGATAATCTGTTCTTTAAAGAGGTAGTAAGATTACATGGAATTACTAATAGCATTGTTTTAGACCAAGATTCTAAATTCTTGGGATATTTCTGTAATACATTATGGAAGAAATTTGGCACAAAATTGTAGTAAAGTTAAACATATCACCCGCAAAATGATGGTCAGATTGAAGTTGTGAACAAAAGTCTTGGAAACATTCTGTGTAGTTTGAATAGAGATCACCCTAAGTTGTGGGACCAAATTCTAGCACATGTTGGGTATGCTTACAATAACACTCCAAACAGAGGTACTGGATAAAGCACTTTCCATATTTTGTATAGAATGAACCTGAGGGGAGTACATGAGCTCAGAAATTTGGGATAAACAGAGAAAAGGAGTGTAACATGAGAATATTTTGCTATATAAATACAAGAAAGCCATAACCAGGGCAAACAAAAATTGTATGACATTAGTCTGAAATATAAAGATAGAGCAAATCTTATAGAAGGGAGAAATTTTTTGAAGTTGGAGATCTGGTACATGCATATTTGAGGAAATAGAGATTCCCCAAGGGTGAGTACAAAAAGTTCAAGTGTAAAAAGATAGGATCCTACAAAATTTTGAATAAATTTTCTACCAATGCTTATGAACTTGAATTACCATGTGGAGTTGGAATTTCACCTATTTTCAATGTATCATATCTATATAAGTATGAACCTGACATAGAATATCCAACCAATGATCAAAAGAAACAACCAATACAATGGGAGAAACAATTTCCATTAACTGAACCTTTGCAACTAAAGAAGATCTTGGAGAAAAGATTGATCAAGAAGACCTAGGACAAAGAATACTTTGAGTACTTGGTGAAGTGGAAGAACCTTCCAGTGGCAGATGAAACCTAGTTGATTGCCACACTCCTATAGAAAAATGGTAAATGTATTGAAGAACTAATGGATAGGATCCCATGAAATCCTTGTTCCTTGGGAGTATGATGTAGGGGCTTCGTAATTTCTCTTTGGTTGAGAGGTCAAAAACTTTTACCAAATGAGTTGGTTCCTCAATGTGTGGTTTGTTAAGATAGGATTTTTTTTAATTGGACATGTAATTAATTAAAATAGACAATTTGTTGCAATAGTTGTAGTTTTAGTTAAATTTCCCCAAATGGGTCTTTAGATCTTATCTTCATGGATTTGAACTAAATAATGTAATTATTATATATTTCCTTTAATTAATGAAAGTGAAGTGGAGAGGAAAGAGTTTTATGCATGGAAATTGTGGCTTGAAAAATCCAAGCTCACTCAAGCAATCCTTCTGTAATATGTTTTTATTTTTACAGTTCTTTAAAACATGTATTAATTAAAGAGACTTGAGAGTCCACATACATACATGTATCGTCGTTGGAGTGTTGCAGGAGGAATAAAAAATAGTGAGGGTTGTTTAAGTGAGGATTAGATTTGAGAGAAGCCATCACTTAGCCATTTTTTTTTACGTTTTAGAGAAGTATGTCAAGTGTCAGGGCTAAGATCATCTATTGACAAATATTGTAACAAAGAACCAGAACTCGAAATTCAGAATCTTGAAACCTCATAATGTTGCAATTATTTAAAAGTTCCGAGACCTGAGATCGTCGCGTGACGGTGACGAAAAATATTTCCATTCCGCAGACCTTTCAAATGTTGTGGCGCAATTACTTATAACGATGAGTGGGCCATATCGGAGGTCGAAACCTCAGAGGATTGTTTAAATTAAATTTAACAAAATTGTCGAGACCTGATATCTCAAAGTCGTGAAGTCCCGAGACTATATCCAAGATTGGAAAGTGCCAAGAAGTCAGTTGATCTGAGACCTAAGATCTGAGAAGCAACGATGTTTTTTACCTGTTTTATTAAATTTGTCCATTGCACTTAAGTTAGCCACAATGTTTTTAATAAGGGTTTTGATTGGGGAATTGGAGGAAGCACCTACTAAAAGGAAGCAACTCAGAGAAGGACTGATTCTAAGAAAATAATAGTTATATTTGCATAAAAAACCCGACCTTGGATTCATTAATACTCTCTGCAATAGGATATTTGTGATGTTTAAATCCTTGAAGTGATTGTCAATGCCCTTGGCTACTTTATTAATATCTTTGAAATCACAAAGAAAGGATGTTATATCTCCTATATCCACATTTATGTTTGCATGAATATCTTAGTACCTCCATGAATCCATTTGCATAAGTTAGAAAGACTCATATTGGTATTAGACCATTGACCATGAACACATTCCCTTTCAGTTTTGCAAATGTAATGAACATCATAATATCTTCAGGGTTTTCCATCTCAACTTAACACTTGCACCCACAAGTCCTCTTGTTGAAAGAGACCCAAATGGATTTGAGAAAATCTCCACTAAGTTAAGCGCTAGAAAAAAAACAATAGCCTAGTGCAACCCCAAGGGGATGAAGGCTTCCAACCAATATGAAATATTTTCCAAGGGAACTAAAGAAGTCCCATATAATATCGAGGCTAAGGAATCGACCAAGAATCCTTAAGTGAGTAACCCTAGTAGCAAAATAGATTGAAGGAACAATCCAAGCAGGGAAAAGTGGATAAAGAGCATAACAAGAATATGATTGAAGGAAAATAAGATATGGATTTGGATGAAAAAGAGTTAGGAAAAATCCAATGAGAATGATATGGAACTTGGAGAATTTAAAATCCTTTGCAAATGCATGGGAATAGAAAGATTGTAACTCTATTTCGAATTAGGAGTTACAACTCTTGATCACCAACTCCCTCAAAAGCTAGGAAAAACAAAGTCCCCAAGCCAAAGGTAAGCATTTTAAATCCTCATATTTAGAAGTTAAAACTAACACTCTAAATGAAAACTCTAAACTCTCCAAGGAAGAAATAAAAACAGGTCATAGAAGCAACAAATAAATATTGCAAGAGTTAGGCAAAATGCTAGTGAACGAAGGGAGAATCATCGTAATTATATATATGTTCCAACTCACACCACCTAGTTCTTAATGAAGATCTTATCATAGAATATAAGGGGCCTAAATGGGAAAGAAAGCACAAGCTTCTCATTTTTTTTTAAGGGGCAACCATCTATTATCATGCTTACACACTACTTTTATGTAGAGAGAACTAACAACTAAATTTCCTCTAATATAATAATATTTTAATTCTAAATAATATTTAAGATATTATTTCAACCTTTTCCTGTCTAAAATTATTTTACATAATTTTATATTATATTAATCTATCAATTGTTCCAATTATTTTCTAATTCTTATAATTGATTTGATTATTTATTTATAAATTTGTCACATTCACTCTTCATTAATTTTAATTATTCATGAATCTATAACGTTCATTTTTCTAACAACCATTTCCTTAACCTATTTATATTTGTTTTTGGTTTCAAGACTCTTTGTATCATAACTTGAGCTTTCTGCCCCTGAATATGGGTGAAGTGTTCACCTGAAATGTCAAACACCTCAATGGTATCAGACAATATTCTAGAAATTCGTATTTCATGTTACTAAATGTGAAAATATACATGCTAAAAAACTAAATTTCCCCTAGTTGGCTCAATAAAAATAGGGTATAGCACTAATTTATATGGTACATATACCACCATGGAAAAGATTAATTTTTTGTGATTTCTTTAGGGAATCTGTTGGGTGCAAGTTTTGTGCATATTTTAGACACCTTCCCCCCCCCCCATCCTTGACCATTTCACCTCTGAATCTATGGACTTTATATTATACTTACCTATTTCCCTGTTATAAGAATCCATTTTTGTTATGACATATTATTTTTCCATTTTTGTTAAATATGAATGAGGTGATATATTTTTGATGGCTAACTGAGGAAAATATGGAAAAAATTCTCTGGCTCTGTTTCTTTCCAGTGATGCTCCAAAGTCCACGACCAAAGAATGATCAATGGTGTGATAATTCACAAAGGGGTTTTGATTATTTGTTGTTTCAGACCATTGTTGTTACACCACGAATTGTTGTTACACCTTGAATTATTGTTACGCCTCGAATTTTTGTTACACCATGGCATGTTGACTACATCACAACTGTCTAGGACCATCGATACTATTCCACAGGACAACTGTCATAAAGATTGTATTATATATGGGTGGCTAAGGAATCAAGGCAGTTGTGATTTTGATAAATGATGTAACAAAAACAGGCCTTGTATTTAGAACTTGTTGTAATGATTTCTATTCTCTCTCGATACTGATTTGTTTCTTATTTTGGGCATGTAAATCTTATAAAGGGGACTCAATTCCATGTAAACGGGGACAATATTGTCATTTTTCTTCTATAATTCATAACCATTTTAATACAAAGAATAACATTGTTGATGTTTTTACAGATGTGGTGTTGGGACTTTAACTAATTCGCATTTCATTCCTGCGTCATGCTAGGGAGGAAGGGCCCTCCTCTTTAGTAGGGATTGCAGCATCAGCAATAATGTAGTGGTAGATTAATCATTGTTCCTTTCAGTAAGTGCGAAGTTATTTTTGTCACCGTGTAATTTGTAGAATGGGTTTATTTATGTTTCCAGATTTCTAATACCTTGTCACACAGATTGATTTGAGCATGATATTAAGTCAACTAGATTAGTTAGTGGTATTATGTGTGGCACACCTTTTCCTTAGTAACATGAAGTGTGGTTTCATTTCTATAAAACAATTTTTATTTCTACATGAGTGTTACTTTCTGCAATTAAATTCAGCAACATTTGTTTCTGTCTTTTATTTTTACTCTTGCTTGAAGTGTATCGGCACAAATAGTGCATACTCCTTTGAAACAAAGAGACCTACCTTGGGTTGACAATTAATGGTTGTGATTCAGCCAAATTAACAGTGATTAAATCGACTCAACATTTTGGCGCTGTTGTCGGGGAAGGTAGTTCACGATGCAATCAGCCAAGTGTGTTTTGTTAACAGAGTGTTTCTAGTGTACAGGTGTTGGGTGGTAAGATGAGAGGTAATAAACTGTGCATCGCTCTAATATACCTAGGCGGGCTGACCACTGTGGTTACTAGGACACTTAGGCTGTGTGAATTCCTTGATTCTTTAGATGTGTTCTTAGCTTTACAGGTACTCGGCGATAAGACGAGAGGTAAGAACCTATGCATCACTCTAATATACTTGAGTGGGCTCACCACTGTATAAGATGAGACACTTGGGGCATGAATAAATATGCATAGGGTCCATTTGTAAAATGTAGGAATAATAGAAATTCAAAAGTATAACCACTCTAATAAATTACAGGAAAAACGGGTCATAAAATAAATAAGAAGAGTGCAAATTTGGGGAGGAAAACATTTATTCATGAGCTGATCTCAAAAGGAGAAAAAGAAAATTCAATTTCTTAGAGGGACATAAGGAAAACAGGGCCACAAAAGGTTGTTACTCACATAATAAGAACAGAAGCATCTGGTTCCTCTGTCTCTGAATCGTATCATCCAAAAACTAGTGTAGCCACTCCTAAAACTAAGTATCCAAATCAGGAGGAGTAGTGGAAGGCTAGTGATCAGGACCTTAGGGCTGAGGGTCAAGGAGAAACCGATGGGTAACACTAGGAGCCTGAAATGGAAAAGAATTCATTAACTTATCAATATCCTGATTCAGGCAGTGCAATGAAACAACCAGCCCTGAAGCAACTTGATCTATCAATTAACAAATATTCACCCACAAGACAATCACCAAAATGGTTTGAAGAAGACCCTTCACAACAAGGATTAGGAGGATCAACAATGGGGGGTAACAATGATGACAAAACTAAAATAGATGCCACCATTACCACCTTTGAGTTTCCAATAGGTGATATTAGATGTGAGGCTCCCATGAAAAACATTCCTTTGTCATCTCTCCCATCTTTTCAAGGAATGACTGAAGAAGACCTTGACACCTTCTTGTTTGAATTTGATGTCTTGTGTAGGAGCTATGATTATATTTTAGATGCTCAAAATCTGAAATTATTCCTTGTTACTCTAAAAGGAACGATATTGAGATGGTTCATGGGATTAGGCTCTCCTACCATTCAGACGTGGAGTGACATGAAAATGACATTCCTATCTAAGTGTCAGGATTATTGCAGAACCATGGATTTGAGGGAAGAAATATTTAGGATGACACAAAAGGAGAAAGAAATCTTGGAGGACTATGTGGAGAAATTCCATTACAATTTTCAAAGATCTAAACATAGTGACTTAGATCAAGAAATCTTAAAGATCATATTCATAAGGGGAATGAGAGATGACTACCTTGATACCTTGAGTTTACTAGGGAAGGGGGACATATCTCAGGAACCATTTGTCGAGACAATAAAGCTTTATTTGAGATGCTCTAGAGGATCATCGAAGGGGGAGAAGCATGGTACAAGATGCCTCTACTCGGATACATAAATATGAAAATGGTGGTGTGACCAAGGCGGAAATCAGAAGTTTGTTTAGTACCCTGTCTGCTCAAATAACGATGATACAAGTGAAGAAAGCACAGGATGAGGTTGATGCAGCTTTAGCCATGTTCTACCCGATATGCAAAGACAAGAATTCCCAGAAGGAATGTAGGGTAAACAACACAAACTTGTGCAACATTTGTGATCTAGAGAATTCCACAGGTCATTTCCTAGAGCTTCCCAGATTGAAATCCATGCTTAAGGAATCAAGTGAGGAGGTTCGGTCCTCCTAGTTCACTTGATCTAGGAAACCATGGCAACCAAGACACCCCGGTATACCTCAAGAATTCTCTTCTTTCAATCCATGGAATAATACATATAATGTTCAACAATTTCCATGGTAGTACTCTGCCCCTCCTCTGGCACAATATCCTTCACCATGGAATTAGTGGTCTCCCTCATCACCTTTCCAATGCCCTCCATTGCAACCATATCCTTGGACTTAGAATTAGAGAGGAAAGTCGCTAGGTACAGTTCCCCTTGTAATACCAGTACAACAATAATTACAACTACCACCTCTTCAAACACCTATTGCTACACCTTCTATATGACCCCAATTACCTGTGCAACCTAACCCTAACCTGAACAATAAGGTGGATCAGAACATTAAACTCTCAACTACCTTTCATAATTATTGTATCACTCTTGTTGGGTATAACGAAATCCATCTTTAGTTAGGGAAAGTGGTTAACCCAAATCTCTCCTCTATGATAACTGAAGAAGAATGTGAGTCACCTAGGGGGTCCTACAGATTTTGAAGTTGTTGTCACACCTGTAAAAACTTATTCAAAAAGGACTGTTGCACTTGTAAAAACCAATTTGAGTAAAGATGATACACCTGCAACAACCGATTTGACTATAACAACTAAAGACCCTCCATATCCTTGAAGGCTAGTAGAAACTGGTATGAATGCACACATGGAATCAGATTTCCTTAGGGAGTTAAGAAACTTACACATACATATTCCTCTACTACAAGCTATTAGATATGTGCCTATTTATGAAAAAATAGTAAGGTACCTATGTGTTAAAAAACTTGGACGGAAACCTAAGGACCCTGCTACTATTCATGTGATGGGACAATTGTTCGAGTTGATGATTGATCTTCCCCTTTTAACCAAATACAATGATCTGAGGAATCCTATAGTCACTATTTACATCGATGACATACCCATTAACAATACATTGATTGACTTAGGGGTAGCCATTAATGTAATGATGAAATAAATCTTCATCACCTTAGGGTTACACGTACTAAGGCACACACCTATGGTGTTGGAATTAGCAGATAGGTCCCGCGTCAAACCTGAGGCGATGTTAGAAGACGTAGTAATTATAGTAGATTCTTGGTGATATCTTGCTGACTTCCTTATTTTACAAACTAAATCAAACTTGGTGGGGCATCCTTTAATCTTAAGAAGGTGGTGGCTAGCCACTATAGATGCATTCATAGGATGTAGGTGTGGGTCTATGATGATTTCTGATGGCCATGCCACCAAGAATCTTATCCTTTATCCCCCAGCAAAACTAGATAAGGATTTGGGAAACTCCTTATGGGATGAATTTGAACCTGAGTCAGATCACTCACAACCACTTCTCATCCTCAGTAAGGCACAATACTTTAAGAATGAAAAAGAAATATGATATCATAAGTGGTTTTATTAGTAATTCACTTTCAGTTACTTCCATTGAAGACTCGGGGGACGAAGATGCTGTAGAATATTTGAGCCTTGAACAGATGAAGACCACTCCAAGTATTAACAACAATCCCATTGAAATAGAACCAGGCAAATATCTTAATGTCAATCCAAACTTGACTACTGAGCATAACATATTGCTGTTACATCTATTACAGAATTACAAAAAGGAATTTGCATGGGATTATATAGATATAAAGGGTATCCATCCCAGCCTGTGCACTCACCACATCTATTTGAAGGATGGTTTCAATCCGATGAGACAACCATAGTGACGCATGAACCTTGCATTAAAGGAGGTAGTAAAAGAAGAATTGTAAAAACTCCCGAATGCCAACTTCATTTATCCCATTTTTGATAGTTAATGGGTATCTCCGCTTGTCATTGTCCCCAAAAAGAATGACAAGTGGAGGGTCTGTGTGGATTATAGAGAACATAAAAAAGCCACTCAAAAGGACCATTTCCCCTTGCCATTTATAGACCAGGTCCTTGATACCCTATCTAGAAAGAAAATTTTGTCATTCTTAGATGAGTTTAGTGGGTACAACCAAATACAAATTGCCCTAGAAGACCAAGATAAAATGGCCTTTACCTGCCCTTGGGGAACTTTCGCATACAATGTTCTTTCTATTGGACTCTGTAATGCACTAGCAACTTTCCAAAGGGTGATACTAGTAATTTTTGTGGATTTGTTGAATGACCATCTCGAAATTTTCATCGATGATTTTACACCCTATGGGGATGCCTTTAGTTAATTTGGAAAAACTATTAGAAAAATGTGAAAAATCTAATGTTGCTTTGAGTATAGAGAAATTTCATATGATGATGAATAAGGGGATCATGTTGGGACATCTTATTTCAGCTGACGGGATTAAAGTGGACCTTGTTAAGATAGAGGTAATCTTGAAAATCCCAATCCCCATAACACAAAAAGAGGTACTTAGTTTCTTGGGTCATGCAGGGCACTATAGGAGGTTTATAGAAGTATTTTCAGAGATTTCATCTCCTTTATTTTCTTTACTTATGAAAGATGCAAAGTTTGTATGGACAGAAAAATGCGAGCAGGCCTTTGCGAAATTAAAAGGCTGTGTATCAGCAGCTCCTGTTTTGTAGGGCCTGAACTAGAATCTTACATTCCATATAGCAACGGACGCATCTAATATTGCTGTGGGAGCTATTTTGGGTCAGCTGGAGGATAGGAAACCATATGCCATTTATTATATAAGAAAAAACTTGACTCCAACTGAGCTCAATTACACAGTGACCGAGAAGGAATTTCTTGCAGTAGTGCATGCCATCAATAAATTTTGGCTCTACATCATAGGATATCAAGTGTTTGTACACACTAACCACTCAGCCATTCATTTTTTGATGAACAAACTAGTCACTAATGGTATGATTACACGGTGGTTATTGTTGTTACAGGAATTTGATATAACTATTCTAGATAAAGCTGGGAAAGATAATGTGGTGGCTAATTTTCTTTCTAGGTTGAATGTTGATAGTGAAAGCATGCCTATTGAAGATTCTTTTCCTGATGAATATATTTTTTCTATTTCATTTCACTCACTGTGGTATGCAGGCATAGCTAATTATCTTGCTGCAGGAAAATTTCCCCAACACCTATCCTATAGGGAAAAGAAAAGGATTGTCCAACAAAGTGCTAGATACTCATGGATAGAAGGGAATCTCTATCACACTAGGCTAGATCATCAGATCAAACGTTGTGTAAGGGAGGATTAAATTTTATATGCTTCTAGCTTGTAATGAGGAGTCTTGTAGAGGACAATTTGCAGATAAGAGATCATGATACAAGATGCTCTCAATAGGATATTATTGGTCCACAATATTCTAAGATGCTAAGAAATTCATGAAGGGATGTGACAACTACCAGTGAATGGGTCAACCACTCCAATAAGACGAGATTTCATTGCAACCTCAAATAGTCTTAGAACCATTTGAGAAATGGGCCCTAGATTTTGTAGGACCAATTAACCCATCATCTCAATAGAAATCCCACATTCTGGTATGCACAAACTATGTCATAAAATGGGTTGAGGCGAAATAATTAACCAAAGCTATAGAGTAGGTTGTTTCAGACATTGCTTGAAGATACTTTTGTCTGCTTTGGAGTACCCAAAGAAATAGTGACAGATGGAGGACCCCAGTTTACATCTCATTTGATTCAGAACCTGGTTGAAAAATACAAAATATGTCATAGAATCACTTCACCTTATCATCTGCAAGAAAATGGCCAAGTAGAAAGAACCAACAAGGTTATTGAGGGTATTCTTACCAAGATCGTAACTATCCATCGAAGAAATTGGGCTGATAAACTTCCAAAGGAATTGTGGGCATACTGGACTACATGGAGGAATTCCACAAGGTTCTCACCATACAAATTAATGTATAGTAAAAATCCTTTGTTTCCTATAGAATTTGAAATTAAGACATTAAGAATAGTGCTACAAGTAAATTTCAATCTGGAAACAACATAGAAATAATGGTTGAATCAACTTAATTAACTAGATCACCAATGGTTAGCTTCCATTCAGCAAACAAACAATTTCCAACAACAAAGAGCTAAGTGGCATGATAAATTCATTAAAAAGAAGAAATTTCAAAAATGGAGTTTGGGATCTATTATATGATTCAAGATTTAAGGATTTAAAGGGAAGATCTACACCAAGTGGTTAGGTCCTTATGAAGTTAACACAGTCTTCGACAATGGGACTGTAAAATCCAAGCTCACTCAAGAATCCTTAAGTGAGTAACCCTAGTATCACAATATATTGAAGGAACAATCCAAGCAGGGAAAAGTGGATAAAGAGCATAACAAGAATATGATTGAAGGAAAATAAGATATGGATTTGGATGAAAAAGAGTTAGGAAAAATCCAATGAGAATGATATGGAGCTTGGATAATTTAAAATCCATTGGAAATGCATGGGAATAGAAAGATTGTAACTCTATTTCGAATTAGGAGTTACAACTCTTGATCACTGACTCCCTCAAAAGCTAGGAAAAACAAAGTCCCCATGCCAAAGGTAAGCATTTTAAATCCTCATATTTAGAAGTTAAAACTAACACTCTAAATGACAACTCTAAACTCTCCAAGGAAGAAATAAAAACAAGTCATAGAAGCAACAAATAAATATTGCAAGAGTTAGGCAAAATGCTAGTGAATGAAGGGAGAATCACCGTAATTATATATATGTTCCAACTCACACCACCTAGTTCTTAATGAAGATTATATCATAGAATATAAGGGGCCTAAATGGGAAAGAAAGCACAAGCTTCTCATTTTTTTTTAAGGGTCAACCATATATTATCATGCTTACTCACTAACTTCTTTTATGTAGAGAGAACTAAAAACTAAATTTCCTCTAATATAATAATATTTTAATTATAAATAATAATTTAAGATATATATCTCTAACCTTTTCCTGTTTAAAATTATTTTGCATAATTTTATATTATATTAATCTATCCATTGTTCCAATTATTTTCTAATTCTTATAATTGATTTGATTATTTATTTATAAATTTGTCACATTCACTCTTCATTAATTTTAATTATTCATGAATCTCTAACGTTCATTTTTCTAACAACCATTTCCTTAACCTATTTATATTTGTTTTTGGTTTCAAGACTCTTTGTATCATAACTTCATCTTTCTGTCCCTGAATATGGGTGAAGTGTTCATCTGAAATGCCAGACACCTCAATGGTATCACATAATATTCTAGAAATTTGTATTTCATGTTACTAAATGTGAAAATATACATGCTAAAAAACTAAATTTCCCCTAGTTGGCTCAATAAAAACAGGGTATATCACTAATTTATATGGTACATATACCACCATGGAAAAGATTATTTTTTTGTGATTTCTTTAGGGAATCTGTTGGGTGCAGGTTTTGTGCATATTTTAGACACCTTCCCCCCCCCATCCTTGATCATTTCACCTCTGAATCTATGGACTTTATATTATACTTACATTTTTCCCGGTTATAACAATCCATTTTTGTTATGACATATTATTTTGCCATTTTTGTTAAATATGAATGAGGTGATATATTTTTTATGGCTAACTGAGGAAAACATGGAAAAAATTCTCTGGCTCTGTTTCTTTCCAGTGATGCCCCAAAGTCCATGACCAAAGAATGAACAATGGTGTGATAATTCACAAAGGGGTTTTGATTACTTGTTGTTTCAGACCATTGCCGTTACACCCCGAATTGTTGTTACACCTTGAATTGTTGTTACGCCTCGAATTTTTGTTACACCACGAGATGTTGACTGCATCACAACTGTCTAGGAACTTCTATAGTATTCCACAGGACAACTGTCATAAAGATTGTATTATATATGGGTGGCTAAGGAATCAAGGCAGTTTTGATTTTGATAAATGATGTAACAAAAACAGGCCTTGTATTTAGAACTTGTTGTAATGATTTCTATTCTCTCTCAATATTGATCAACATGAGAATTGTGACATTCTCATGACTGATTTGTTTCTTATTTTGGGCATGTAAATCTTATAAAGGGGACTCAGTTCCATGTAAACTAGGACAATATTGTCATTTTTCTTCTATAATGCATAACCATTTTAATACAAAGAATAAGATTGTTGATGTTTTTACAAATGTGGTGTTGGGACTTTAACTAATTCGCATTTCATTCCTGCGTCGTGCTAGGGAGGAAGGGCCCTCCCCTTTAGTAGGGGTTGCAGTAGTAGCAGTAACATAGTGGTAGATTAATCATTGTTCCTTTTAGTAAGTGTGAAGTTATTTTTGTGATCGTGTAATTTGCAGAATGGGTTTATTTATGTTTCCAGATTTCTGATACCTTGTCACACAGATTGATTTGAGCATGATATTCAGTCAACTAGATTAGTTAGTGGTATTGTGTGTGGCACATTTTTTCCTTCATAACATGAAGTTTGGTTTCATTTCTATAAAACAATTTTTATTTCTACATGAGCGTTACTTTCTGCAATTAAATTCAGTGACATTTGTTTCTGTCTTTTATTTTTACTCTTGCTTGAAGTGTATCGGCACAGATAGTGCATACTCCTTTGAAACAAAGAGACCTACCTTGGTTTGACAATTAATGGTTGTGATTCATCCAAATTAACAGTGATTAAATTGACTCAACATTTTGGCGCCATTGTCGGGGAAGGTAGTTCACGATGCAATCAGCCAAGTGTGTTTTGTTAACAGAGTGTTTCTAGTGTACAGGTGCTGGGTGGTAAGACGAGAGGTAAGAACTTGTGCATCGCTCTAATATACCTAGGCGGGCTCACCACTGTGGTTACTAGGACACTTAGACTGTGTGAATTCCTTGATTCTTTAGATGTGTTCTTAGCTTTACAGGCACTCAGTAATAAGACGAGAGGTAAGAACCTGTGCATCACTCTAATATACTTGAGTGGGCTCACCATTGTATAAGATGAGACACTTGGGGCATGAATAAATATGCATAGGGTCCATGTGTAAAATGTAGGAATAATAGAAATTCAAAAGTACAACCACTCTAATAAATTACAGGAAAAACAGGTGATAAAATAAATAAGAAGAGTGCAGATTTGGGGAGGAAAACATTTATTCATGCGCTGATCTCAAAAGCAGAAAAAGAAAATTCAATTTCTCAGAGGAACATAAGGAAAACAGGGCCACAGAAAGCTGTTACTCCCATAATAATAACAGAAGCATCTAGTTCCTCTGTCTTTGAATCGTATCATCTAAAAACTAGTGTAACCACTCCCAAAGCTAAGTATCCAAATTAGGAGGAGTAGTGGAAGGCTAGCGATCAGGACCTTAGGGCTGAGGGTCAAGGAGAAACCGATGGGGAACACCAGGAGCCTGAAATGGAAAATCATTCATTGACTTATCAATATCCTAATTCGGGCAGTGCAATGAAACAACTAGCCCCGAAGCAACTTGATCTATCAATTAAAAAATATTCACCCACAAAACAATCACCAAAATGGTCTGAAGAAGACCCGTCACAACAAGGATTAGGAGGATCAACAATGGGGGGTAACAATGATGACAAAACTAAAATAGATGCCACCATTACCACCTTTGAGTTTCCAATAGGTGATATTAGAGGTGAGGCTCCCATGAAAAACATTCCTTTTTCATCTCTCCCATCTTTTCAAGGAATGACTGAAGAAGACCTTGACACCTTCTTGTTTGAATTTGATGTCTTGTGTAGGAGCTATGATTATATTTCAGATGCTTAGAATCTGAAATTATTCCCTGCTACTCTAAAAGGAACAATATTGAGATGGTTGATGGTATTAGGCTCTGCTACCATTCAGACGTGGAGCGACATGAAAATGACATTTCTATCTAAGTGTCAGGATTATTGCAGAACCAGGGATTTGAGGGAAGAAATATTTAGGATGACACAAAAGGAGAAAGAAATCTTGGAGGACTATGTGGAGAAATTCCATTACAATTTTCAAAGATCTAAACATAATGACGTAGATCAAGAAATCTTAAAGATCATATTCATAAGGGGAATGAGAGATGACTACCTTGATACCTTGAGTTTACTAGGGAAGGGGGACATATCTCAGTAACCATTTGCCAAGATAATAAAGCTTTATTTGAGATGCTCTAGAGGATCATCGAAGGGGGAAAAGCATGGTACAAGATGACTCTACTCGGATACATAAATATGAAAACGGTGGTGTGACCAAGGCGAAAATCAGAAGTTTGTTCAAGAATCTTAAAACCATTCTTTTTAGTACGTTGTCTACTCAAATAACGATGATACAAGTGAAGAAAGCACAGGATGAGGCTGATGCAGCTTTAGCCATGTTCTACCTGATATACAAAGACAAGCATTCCCAGAAGGAATGTAGGGTAAACAACACAAACTTGTGCAACATTTGTGATCTAGAGAACTCCATAGGTCATTTCCCAGAGCTTCCCAAATTGAAATCCATGCTTAAGGAATCAAGTGAGGAGGTTCAATCTTCCTACTTCATTTGATCTAGGAAACCATGGCAACCAAGACACCCTGGTATACCTCAAGACTTATCTTCTTTCAATGCATGGAATAATACATATAATGTTCAACAATTTCCATGGCAGTACTCTGCCCCTCCTCTGGCATGATATCCTTTACCCTGGAATCAGTGGTCTCCCTCATCACCTTTCCAATGCCCTCCATTGCAACCATATCCTTAGACTCAGAATTGGAGAGGAAATTTCCTAGGTACAATCCCCCTTGTAATACCAGTACAACCAGTACAACAACAATTACAACTACCACCTCTTCAAACACCTATTGCTACACCTTCTATATGACCCCAATTACCTGTGCAACCTAACCCTAACCTAAACAATAAGGTGGATCAGAACATTAAACTTTCAACTACCTTTCATAATTATTGTATCACTCTTGTTGGGTATAACGAAATCCATCTTTAGTTAGGGAAAATGGTTAACCCAAATCTCTCCTCTATGATAACTGAAGAAGAATGTGAGTCACCTAGGGGGTCCTACAGATTTTGAAGTTGTTGTCACACCTGTAACAACTTATTCAAAAAGGATTGTTTCACTTGTAAAAACCAATTTGAGTAAAGATGATACACCTGCAACAACCGATTTGACTATAACAACTAAAGACCCTCCATATCCTTGAAGGCTAGTAGAAACTGGTATGACTTCACACATGGAATCAGATTTCCTTAGGGAGTTAAGAAACTTACACATACATATTCCTCTACTACAAGCTATTAGAGATGTGCCTATTTATGAAAAAATAGTAAGGTACCTATGTGTTAAAAAACTTGGACGGAAACCTAAGGACCCTGCTACTATTCATGTGATGGGACAATTATTCGAGTTGATGATTGATCTTCCCCTTTTAACCAAATACAATGATCTGAGGAATCCTATAGTCACTATTTACATCGATGACATACCCATTAACAATACATTGATTGACTTAGGGGTAGCCATTAATGTAACGATGAAATAACTCTTCATCACCTTAGGGTTACACGTACTAAGGCAGACACCTACAGCGTTGGAATTAGCAGATAGGTCCCGCGTCAAACCTGAGGTGATGTTAGAAGACGTAGTAATTATAGTAGATTCTTCGTGATATCCTGCTGACTTCCTTATTTTACAAACTAAATCAAACTTGGTGGGGCATCCTTTAATCTTAAGAAGGTGGTGGCTAGCCACTGTAGATGCATTCATAGGATGTAGGTGTGGGTCTATGATGATTTATGATGGCCATGCCACCAAGAATCTTATCCTTTATCCCCCAGCAAAACTAGATAAGGATTTGGGAAACTCCTTATGGGATGAATTTGAACCCGAGTCAGATCACTCACAACCACTTCTCATCCTCAGTAAGGCACAATACTTTAAGAATGAAAAAAAAATTATGATATCATAAGTGGTTTTATTAGTAATTCACTTTTGGTTACTTCCATTGAAGACTCGGGGGAGGAAGATGTTGTAGAATATTTGAGCCTTGAACAAATAAAGACCACTCCAAATATTAACAACAATCCTATTGAAATAGAGCCAAGCAAATATCTTAATGTCAATCCAAACTTGACTACTGAGCAAAACATATTGCTATTACATCTTTTACAGAATTACAAAAAGGCGTTTGCATGGGATTATATAGATATAAAGGGTATCCATCCCAGCCTATGCACTCACCACATCTATTCGAAGGATGGTTTCAATCCCATGAGACAACCGTAGTGACGCATGAACCTTACATTAAAGGAGGTAGTAAAAGAAGAATTGTAAAAACTCCCAAATGCCAACTTCATTTATCCCATTTTTGATAGTTAATGGGTATCTTTGCTTGTCATTGTCCCCAAAAAGAATGACAAGTGGAGGGTCTGTGTGGATTATAGAGAACATAACAAATCCACTCAAAAGGACCATTTCCCCTTGCCATTTATAGACCAGGTCCCTGATACCCTATCTGGAAAGAAAATTTTGTCGTTCTTAGACGAGTTTAGTGGGTACAACCAAATACAAATTGCCCTGGAAGACCAAGATAAAATGGCCTTTACCTGCCCTTGGGGAACTTTTGCATACAAGGTTCTTCCTATTGGACTTTGTAATGCACCAGCAAATTTCCAAAGGGTGATACTGGGAATTTTTGTGGATTTGTTGAATGACCATCTAGAAATTTTTATGGATGACTTTACACCCTACGGGGATGCCTTTAGTTAATTTGGAAAAACTATTAGAACAATGTGAAAAATATAATGTTGCTTTGAGTATAGAGAAATGTCACATGATGATGAATGAGGGGATCATGTTGGGACATCTTATTTCAGCTGACGGGATTAAAGTGGACGCTGTTAAGATAGAGGTAATCTTGAAAATCCAAATCCCCAAGACACAGAAAGAGATACGTAGTTTCTTGGGTCATGCAGTGCACTATAGGAGGTTTATAGAAGAATTTTCAGAGATTTCATCTCCTTTATTTTCTTTACTTATGAAAGATGCAAAGTTTGTATGGACAGAAAAATGCGAGCAGGCCTTTGCGAAATTAAAAGGCCGTGTATCAGTAGCTCCTGTTTTGCAGGGTCTGAACTAGAATATTCCATTCGATATAGCAACAGACGCATCTGATATTGTTGTGGGAGGTATTTTGGGTCAGCTGGAGGATAGGAAACCATATGCCATTTATTATATAAGAAAAAACTTGACTCCAGCTGAACTCAATTACACAGTGACTAAGAAGGAATTCCTTGCAGTAGTGCATGCCATTAATAAATTTCAGCACTACATCATAGGATATCAAGTGTTTGTACACACTAACCACTCAGCCATTCATTTTTTGATGAACAAACTAGTCACTAATGGTATGATTACACGATGGTTATTGCTGTTATAGGAATTTGATATAACTATTCTAGATAAAGCTGGGAAAGATAATGTGGTGGCTGTTTTTCTTTCTAGGTTGAATGTTGATAGTGAAAGCATGCCTATTGAAGATTCTTTTCCGGATGAATATATTTTTTCTATTTCAGTTCACTCACTGTGGTATGCAGACATAGCTAATTATCTTGCTATAGGAAAATTCCCCCAACACCTATCCTATAGGGAAAAGAAAAGGATTGTCCAGCAAAGTGCTAGATACTCATGGATAGAAGGGAATCTCTATCACACTGAGCTAGACCATCAGATCAAACGTTTTGTAAGGGAGGATTAAATTTTTTATATGCTTCTAGCTTGTCATGAGGAATCTTACAGAGGACAATTTGCAGATAAGAGATCATGATACAAGATGCTCTCAATAGGATACTATTGGTCCACAATATTCTAAGATGCTAATAAATTCATGAAGGGACGTGACAACTACCAGCGAATGGGTCAACCACTCCAATAAGATGAGATGTCATTGCAACCTCAAATAGTCTTAGAACCATTTGAGAAATGGGCCCTAGATTTTGTAGGACCAATTAACCCGTCATCTCAATAGAAATCCCACATTCTGGTATGCACAAACTATGTCACAAAATGGGTTGAGGCGAAAGCATTAACCAAAGCTATAGAGCAGGTTGTTTCAGACATTGCTTGAAGATACTTTTGTCTGCTTTGGAGTACCCAAAGAAATAGTGACAGATGGAGGACCCCAGTTTACATCTCATTTGATTCAGAACTTGGTTGAAAAATACAAAATCTGTCATAGAATCACTTTGCCTTATCATCTGCAAGAAAATGGCCAAGTGGAAAGAACCAACAAGGTTATTGAGGGTATTCTTACCAAGATCGTAATTATCCATCGAATAAATTGGGCTGATAAACTTCTAAAGGCGTTGTGGGCATACTGGACTACATGGAGGAATTCCACAAGGTTCTCACCATACAAATTAATGTATGGTAAAAATCCTCAGTTTCCTATAGAATTTGAAATTAAGACATTAAGAATAGTGCTACAAGTAAATTTCAATCTGGAAACAACACAGAAATAATGGTTAAATCAACTTAATGAACTAGATGAGAAATGGTTAGCTTGCATTCAGCAAACAAACAATTGCCAACAACAAAGAGCTAAGTGGCATGATAAATTCATTAAAAAGAATAAATTTCAAAATGGAGTTTGGGATCTATTATATGATTCAAGATTTAAGGATTTAAAGGGAAGATCTACACCAGGAGGTTAGGTCCTTATGAAGTTAACATAGTCTTCGACAATGGGACTGTAAATTTAGTAACCATTGACAGTGCTAGGACACAATTGTTTGCTAATGGGCACTGTCTTCGGCTATATCACAAACATTATTCAAAGGAATGATTCATCAACACTGTCATGAATTCTAACCTTCAGATTATGAAGGCAACGGACAATTCCCCTGTGCTACCAATTTCTTAATTCTCTAATAAGTGTAACAACCAAAAACCAACTTCTGTTGGCAGTTGTTACACCCAACAGTAAAAAAAGAAAGAAAAAAAAGAGATAAATAAAAATTTGACTGTGAAAATCTCTTTTGGGGCACAACAGACTGATTATGACAATTGAAAACCAATATGTGGTAGCTGTTGCACATTTGTGTTTCCTTTGTAACAACATTATGTAACTCATGCATATTCTATTTTTATGTTGTTACAAGTTATATTAGAATATGTTTGTTATCTCTGTGAATTATTTTTGCAAGTATTTTAAAGAATCATGTAAATAAGAAATGACTGTCGAAATAACGTGGAAATTAGGTCTGTTGTTACATGTGTAATAACTGTCAACATATAAGTAGTCACATCAACAAAATTGTCAGCCACAATATAAAAAAAGAGGGAGTATTCATCATTTCTATGTCACGGGAGAAATTTATACAACTAGCACATCATCGCTGGAATTAATTATATCATTGATTCTTATTACCAATCCTTTCTTGCCACATCACGTCAGGTACATCATACAAAGGAATATCACTTTTGCCCTCTATTTAACAATCATGGAAATTAATATGGTATCTCTTTAGATGGCCGAGGATAAATGTCACATTAAACTTGGGGGAGAGGATGAATCATTTCGTAATCTATGATCTCGAATTTAAATATGGTAATCATTATTAAAACTTTGTCATCATTATCCCTTTATTTCGATCATGCCAAGAATTAAAACACATTTAACGACATATCTCCATGATACAGACCAATAATGAAACCTTCTTGTGTGCAATACGATCCTCCCTAACTCGAAATCCTTGTTTTATTGCCTATTTCACTACCCTAACATCAACCTCAACGAAGCATTGCACCTTCATTCCAAAATTCTCAGAGAAAGAGCAGAGTACAAAGTGTTGTGATAGAGATGGGAAGAGCAGCAGTCTGACAAGAGCCCAATTCGACTGAAGCATTGGAGAATTTCCCTAGGGCATGCCAGGTCTTTAAGGAAGCGGGTTGGTTCAATTTTTTTAAATGTCTCAAGGGATCAGAGGAGTTGGTGGCCATGGAATTCGCTCGAAACTTGAATAAAAACTAGGCGGAATTTTGGGGGTTAAAGCTAGAAGTGATAGAAGAAGTGATTTCCCGTGTGACATCACTACAGACTATGGGGGAATGGTGGTTCTACAGAAAAAGAAATGACCCCTCTCTTAAGGCAGAATTCCTTCAAGGAGAGGAACAATTGGAGAAGAAGGGTAGGGGAATTGATAGATCGTCACTCCCTCAGCCGTGGGGAGATGTTGTCCTATAAATTATCAAGTACATTGTCTGCGAAGGAAGGGAAATGATCATGTTAAACTACCATTTTTCACTGCTAAACCACCTACGACATAGACATATGGTTAACCTTTCATATTTCTTGTTAGAAAACATCAGACACATGCTTGCAGCTGCAAAACCTATTGCACACCCAAAAACTTGTGTCACCAATCACGATCTTATTAAATTGATCATATTGGATGCATTGGAATGACAAGACAGAAGCTAGGAAACATTTATCAGTAGAAAGACAAGGACCTCCCACAGGAGGTAAACTGAAATTCCTAACGCCTCGAAGGAAGCAGGGAGACTAGAGAATGAGGCCAATCTTTGGAGGGTAGGATCAAGAAAAGATCATTGGAGAAGATGTTAGGTGGCAGGATGCCGAAACCAACAAAGAACCAAGCAAGGAAATGGGGAAGTAGAAAGAAGGGGAACAACCCCATCCATAAGAAGATCCTTTGCCAGGTAAGGACAAGACTCAGTTTTTGCTACTTAAAATAAAAAATTTAGAAGAAGAAAATGAAAACTTAAGGCAACAATTAGAAGGAAGTAGAGCAGAAGCAAGAGTCCTAGGCCTAGATACCTTGGCAGAAGTAGTGGAGAAAATGAGGGCGGATTCTGCACGAGGTCCTGTGTGTGCGATACGCGCCATAAACCTAGCAAAAACTAGATACAAAGTCTGCATTGCGAGCACCATCTTGATGGAAACTTAGACCGAACCCTGGGAAGCTATTACATAACAACCAAAAGTAGAGGCAGAAGCTACCCAAGGATGAAAAGAAGAGGATGCTACATAAGAAACCATTAATGACGTTGTTGCTACACAAGAACCAACAGTAGAGGAAGAAGCTACCTAGGGACGAAAAGAAGAGCCTGCTACATAAGAAATTGTTAATGATGCTATTGTTACACATGAACTAGCAGTTGAAATAGAGCAGCTCAATCATAGGATGCTATTACACCCCCAAGTGATATTGCATGTGAATTATCACATGGTCCTGAAGCAAGATGGTGTTCAGAGAAATTTCTATTGATATCAGAGTTGTAGAAGTGGAAACAACATGCACTTTTGTTGTAGGAAGGAGAAATCTCACTGGAAGCACACTGGAAAGTAGTAAACCCACTCAAGGAGAAATGGGCTGAGAAGGAATTGGTAGAAAAATGGGAAAGATGGGGAAAAGAGGCAACTATGAAGAAGAAAGAAGAGCACTTGCAACTATTGCAGCAACAAGTTTGGGATTTAACGAATGATAAACACAAGCTGCATGAACTCTCCCTAAATTTGTTAGGGTGTAGAAGACCCTCTCCATCCTACCCAATTTTTCTGTGGGAACGATTTTTTTGTTTCAGTTGAAGGAGATCTATGAAAATAGATCATATTCGGGTAGATCTACCTGAACCTTTTTGGAAGTTTTTCATGTCTGTGATTTCTATGATCAAAGGTTGCTTTTGCGAGCTTTTCCTTCATAGTATAATTTGTGAGCATGCTAGTATGCAAATGGTTGCATTTGTTTTTTCTTACATGGGAAATCTATAGTTGTGTGGCTTTATTTCTTTTATGAAAAATTAGATAGAATGGAACATGGCTATGAAGTTAGCAGATGCAAATGAAGTGAAGGCAACATTGATGATTCGAGTTGAACTGGGTATGGCCACAGAATTAAGATGACTTGTTAGAAAATTTTTGAGTACTCCGGATGTCAGGGAACATGTAGTCGTCTACAGGAGAAGAATTATGAAGCTCTACTTCAACCCTTTTGTGCAAATGAATATCCGTGCACTAGAAAGGTGCCATAAATGTACAAAGGTTAGTAGTGTAGGACTACAAGAGAGTGACCCATTTGGTTTTCAAAATTTCATGGTTGTTGTTGCACGGGTCTCAGAGTATGCCTAGATTTTGGATCTATTGGGCGCCTTTTGGATAGCAATCAAGTTTAAGTATCCTTTGATTTGGGGTCCAGTGGAGGAGTACGAGCCTCAATATCAACTGTGTGATTATGAGGAAGAATCTTGGCCACATCAGATGTTAGCCACTCAAGGCTACAGGTCTGCTAAGGAGGACACCGTTAACGCCTAGGATTTGATAGAACTACATAGTAGATATAATAACAGGCTTTGAAGTATTTGCATGAGGAAATGCAATTGCTTTAGCTTGGGGGAGATGTTGGGTGTAGGTTTTGTGCATATTTTAGACAACTTTTCACCCCCATCCTTGACCATTTCACCTCTGAACTTGTGGAGTTTATATCATAATTACCTTTTTCCTGGTTATAAGAATTCATTTTTGTTATTACATGTTATTTTTCCATTTTGTTAAATATGAATGAGGTGATATATTTTTTATGGATAACCGAGGCAAATATGGAAAAAGTTCTCTGGCTTTATTTCTTTCAGGTGATGCTCCAAATTCCACGACCAAAGGATGAACAATGGTGTAATAATTCACAAATGGGTTTTGTGTACTTGTTGTTTCAGACCATTGTTGTTACACCCCAAATTGCTATTACACCTTAAGAATTGTTGTTACACCTTGAATTGCTAATACACCGCAGGATGTTGACTACATTGCAAATGTCTAGGATCGTGGGTACTATTCCACAGGACAACTATCATAAATATTGTATTATCCATGGGCGATTAAGGAATCAAGGCAATTGTGATTTCGAGAAATGATGTAACAGCAATAGGCCTTGTATTTAGAACATGTTGTAACAATTTCTATTCTCTCTTGATATTGATCTGTTTCTTATTTTGGGAATGTAAATCTTATAAAGGGAACTCAGTTGCATGTAAACGTGGACAATATCGTCATTTTTATGTTGTAATTCATAACCATTTTAATACAAATAATAACATTGTTGATGTTTTTACAGACGTGGTGTTGGGGCCTTAACTAATTCACATTTCATCTTTGCACCCTGCTAGGGAGGAAGGGCCCTCCTCTTTAGCAGGGATTGCAACAACAATAGTAGCATAGTGGTAGATTAATCATTGTTCCTTTCAGTAAGTGTGAAGTTATTTTTGTCGTCATGTAATTTGCAGAATGGGTTTATTTCTATTTCCAGATTTATGATATGTTGTCACACAGATTGATTTGAGCATGATATTCAGTTAGCCAGCTTAGTTAGTGGCATGGTGTGTGGCGCACCTTTTCCTTGATAACATGAAGTGTGGTTTCATTTCTGTAGAACAATTTTTGATTTCTGGATTAGTGTTACTTTCTAAAATTAAATTCAATGACATTCGTTTCTATATTTTGTTTTTACTCTTGGATGAAGTGTATCGACACAGAAAATGCACACTCCTTTGAAACAAATATACATACCATGGGTTGTGTTGATGCCTCGAAAATTGCTGCAACAACATCGGGGAAAACCACCCGGTTCAGACCTTAATGCAGCTCCTTTTCCGTTTGGTGTGTTGGCTCTGACTGGAAATAATGGGACCAGTTTCCCAATGATGAATAAAAAGGGATGGATAAATGAGTGGTTCTCTAATAAAATGGTAATGGATGAATGATTTAATCTAAAAGGTGAAAATATGAATAGTTATCCTATCCCGTGAAATTTCTGTTTTTAGTGTAACGTTTGATAATCTTTATCCACAAACAGGCATATAGATGACTCTATTGGTAAACAAAGACATTCATTCATATGATAATTACTTTGTTCAAGTAGTTGAACAAAGTAATCATTAAAACATTATTACACTTATCCTTTATATATCACTGATACATATATGACTAAAAGAATAACATTCCTTAAATATTCAATAGTGAAAAATATAAGGATTGTCGTTGAAAACACATACATATATCTAATGATAGCAAGAGTAATCAAATGATGATTCACATGAAAGAATGAAACAAGAGCATAGATAATAGTACCATATGTGATTTGAATCACTCCCGATATCAATCGCATTCAAATTCCTTTTTCCAACTTAGAAACACTTTCACATCAAGGCAATAGTGCACATCCCATCAAAGCTTTCTTCGTTAAAATTCAGAATATTGGCCCAGTCTTTATAAAAAAATATGCTAGAAGCACAATAGTGCAACTTCCAGATTTGAGTTTTATACAAAAACTAAGGACCCTTTCTAAATGCATGAAAGGTCTATAACTACTAATTAAACTAACTAACTACAAAAATAAAATGCTATTAATTGGTACAACTAAATCTTGAGTATCTTCTCCACAATAGGTTTGTTGGTAGTCAACAGCATGATTCATTGTTTCGGCTGTTCTCCTTTTGATTTGAGTTGGCAGATTGCAAGCATCGGTTCCAATTCTGGAGGACGACTGAGATGAGAATGGAGTTGATCTGAGTATGTGGCATCATGGATTTTAGGAATGATACAACCGATCGCATCGATTAAACATTTGAGGGCAGCCCTTTGACTGTATGGTTTTACTAAGAAAAACCAATAGGTATCCCAAGTTAAACTTTGGATGCCGACAATTAGTCTTCCATTCTTCTCCAATTCTTGATTGCATGCTTGCTCCAATGTCTTGGCTGATAGCAATTTACCTGGGGTACATTGTGAAATCATGTTAGATAGAAAAAGAGTGTTATTGATTAGCTCAATTAAATTACTTGTAGATAATATACATCTCGAAATCTCTCTCTCTACTTTCATCAGCTGTGATTTCCATTCTAAGAAAAGGATCTCCTTGTGTGATTCTAGAATTTTGGGTAGATTTGTTGCCTGCCCCTCATTGGTGTCTTACCAAGCAAGAAAGTTTGTCAGAGTCTCATCGGCCTGTTCCAAATCCTGCCTAACATCGACTGATTTGTCAACTATTGATGCCGTTATATCACAAAGGGGCTCAACCAGATAAATGTTATGACATAACAGTCTTAACTGTCTAACCAATGCTTTGTTGATGTGTAGCGCTTCGGACCTGAAATCTGTAGGTTGCGAAAGACTCTTGAACTTATCTACTTGAAGTGACGGCTGAGAGATTTGCTCATCTTTTGCTTTCATCATTAGTTCATTCATTGTCTTTAACCTAGCCAATGCTTCAGATAATTCTTTTTGCTTTTGTATTGCGCTTGAGTCTATTCTCTATTTCTCTTCAAGAAATTGCCTATTCAATTGATTGTTTATTTTTTGTTGTGTTGATAGTTGTTGTTCCAACTGTTCAATTTTCTGTTGTGCTTCGGACACCTGTGATTGCAACAAAACAATTGCTTGGTCCTTTTCTTTAAGTAGATTACTTACTTCTGATGCCTTGTCCATAATGGTTGCCGAATAAGCTCTGGCATATTGAGAAAGCTTTGTTAGGTCATCGGAAGGGTTAAACTCTTCTTTCCACACTACATTAGTTGTCTCTGTTTGTGCTGGAAATAGGGAAGATTGATCAAGTCTTCTCCTTTTCCTCTGCGTTTTCACTACAACCCTGTGTTTGGGACTGTAAAAGACATCTAATGGAGGTATGTCCTCAACCTACAAAATAATTTGATCGAAGGGATCTTTTGGAATCATTTCTAAATCCATGCTAGGGGGTAGGTCACTGGTTCCTTCATTCGAAACTGTTGTTGACGTTGTATCTTGTCCATCTGTTACTTTGGGTGTATTGGCACCTTTTGGACCTTCCGGATTGCTTATAATGGAGTCAAATTGCTGCCATTCTTGGAGTAGTTTAGGATCAATCTGAGTATCCACATTGATATTTTCGCTGCCCTTATCCTGTTCTTTTTTCTGCTCTTTCTCCTACTCTTTTTCATGTTCTAGTTCTTTTCCTCTCTTGAGAATCTTTGCTACAGCAGGAGGTTTGTCAATGATTTGTTGTTCAGGCTCGCTTGATTGTGTTGTCGGGGTAGTAGCTAATAAATCTAGAGGTAGAGTTTGCAACTTCTGTTCTCTGAGATTATTGAATTCTACTAGCCTCTCATCGTTATATCTCATTTTGGCCAACGTTTGTACCTGGAATAATGATTTTGCCGAAGAAAACAAGTCATCAAAATCATCTTTTTCATGATCAAACCTTGTAAGTTTGTCTTGTTCAAGCACAGTATAGGCAACTTTCCTTGGATTGAATTGTTTATTAAGAATGATTGCAAGGTTGAGCATGTTTATTTTCTCTGCTTCCTTCTCCACATGCTTGTAGTCGTACAAAGTATAAACACTGCATCTCAAAGGAAAAGTAGGCCAAGCCTGCTTTTTTGAAGTCCTAAGAGTCTTGGATGTTCCTGTGGTTGTAATTTGGTAGGTCAATTCTCAGGCTAACAGCGTGTCAGGTATATACAGAGGAAGGACATGAGGTCTTGCAAGGCTACCAAAAACCCTTATGTATGTGAACTTGTCTTCACCGAACCAATTTCCTACAGCGGTTAGGTCAACCTCTGCTTCCAAAGAAATCTTTGGGGTAGGCTTATCAAAAATGGCATAGTAAATAGGCAACATAAAACCATTACAGATTTGGTACAAGTGGTCCTTATAGTGCGCCTTCCACAACTTTTGGTGATAAATGTGAATTGGCATGGGGTCTTGTGAAGTCCATCTCCACCCTAGTACAGGAAATTCAATTGAAACAAAGAGTATCTAAAATATAAGCACTAAAATAAAACAGAGGAATGGACCTATCGGTCATGCGAGTTTTTTCTATAAACTCAAGAATTGTAGAGGCTAATTTATCTGACAATATATTTCCCCAATCCATTACTTCACTGTTAACTACCGCTTCCATTAAAGGAACCATTTCAATAGTGAATTTTGCAGAATCATGTAATCCCCAAATTCTACACATCATTGCCCTAGCATAACAGTAAGGAGAACATAATGAATCTACAGAGTAATTACCTGAAGATTCATGTTTGTGCCTTGCGAGGTTCTGTCTCCACTCCCGAATTGGGGTCGATTCAATCTCATTCTCACTTGTGAACTTCTCAAGAAAAGCTTTATTGTATTTCTTTTGAGGTTTGGGCAAGTGATACATTTTCCTTAAGTCATCGGGCTGAAATGAGCTGAAGACCCTTCTGCCAATTATGCAAAATGTTTCGTTTAAAATCGGGATCTCCTCTACTGTCCTTCGCACTACATCAGTGTATGGAAGAATTTTTTCATGTGCTGCTATTCGATGTAGATATGAATCAGCTAAATCTTTCAGGGAAGCCTCTGATTTTATAGTTGAATCTGCGGCATCTTGTACTGATACTGTCTCAGGCTCCTCTGCTTCAATTAAATTATATATTCTTTGCCAACTTGTGTTTCCAAGGCCAAGATACGTAGTGTCTGAAATCAATCCATTTTTGCTTGGTCCTGGATCAGTGGTGGATTGCACTGTTACTGTGGGAGCCACTGCTGCCACGGATCTCTTGGATTTCTTTCCCATTTGGTTTGAAATTGTTGTTTTGGAGGAGCTCTGTGCAAGAAATAAAATGAACGTGATACAGAGAATAGGTAGTGTGATCCAATATGAAAGAATTATATCAATTAGCGAGTAATGAAAGATTAAAATAATACTGCCGCAGATACAATCTCAAGGAAGATCTCGGCATAACTGCTTCATTAATTGGCCGCTTAACCTGTCAATCATGGTAAAGGAGTTTTAAATACTCATCATATCGTTTATATGTCGAATGATTCATTCAAGTGTGGCTTGAGTTTTTTGGCGGATAATCACAAGTAAATCGCTATCGGGAACGGGAAGGATTTTAATAATATTTGAAAATAATGCATGCAAGCCTTTTAAATCTATTTTGAAACTCGCGCCTTGATTTATCGGGTCGCAATCGGGGATGAGCTCAGGTCGTAATACTTATGTTATTGCAAAAATCGTCAATCCCTGATGGCGATACACCTTATCGCATCGGGAGATTTTAAAGGTGTCTTAAACATGCGCTACGTTATATCCCTCGATTGTCGATAGCGATATCGCATCAGAGAAAGAGGGGAGGGCCTTTCGTTATATTTGCTACTCGCCTTTCCCGATAACTAATAGTTGTTCACTTTTCGGATCGGGGTAAGTCAATGGGTCTTTGTATTATGTTTTCTTTGTTGTTGCGATATGCGATCTTGTGATCACTTTATCGCAATAATAAAGAATTTTATATTTATTCATAAGACGGATTTCATTATTCTTCAAAAGGTTTATAATATAACGTTTCCGTTGGACCTTTTGATGAAGGATTTTGTAATGATGAGTTGATACCAATTTATTCACACATCTATGTTTAAAAAGGACCCATTTCATATTATAGTTAGAAAGAAAAAATTTATGAAATGGGGGGTTTTTGTACAACACAATAATTGGCGATTCACTGGGAGAAACAGTTATCTCTAAAAATGTTGAAATACTTAAACTTTCTTTATATAGAAATCTTATCTAAGAGGAGAATTCTAATATAACTAGGTATATATAAATTCTGAATATAATTAATAGCTATTTCTGCTATTTTCTTCTCTTGTTAAAATTAAATACATTCTAAGTTTCAAACTAGCCTTAATTGGTTGATAATTATAAAACAAAGAACTTTTCCAACTTAGTTTTATAATGACTCCTTTGTCATAGGTAGAGCCTCTGCTGCCAACAAACGTCTATAGTCTCGACAGGGATACCTTTTAACCATTTAATCGTCCATTATCCCATCCATTTCAGAGTTTAATTAAAAGAATGAATCCAAAAATGTGCCTTCATATTTTGTATCACTTTTCTTTTTCCTTATTTTGCAAGATAAAAATCCATTGTCCTGATTTGGTGGCCAACTATTTGAAAATGCCATTCACTGGTTGTAATTTAACTGAACAAGCTGGCTCGTGATGAGACTCCTTGTCTTATAATTATAAGCCATTACCCTGTTTTGGTATGCAGTATTGGTAATGTCAGTTGAACTATTCCTCAATGATCATGGTAAGCAGGCTTGTAATAAGACCCCTTATCTTTTATATCAAATATATTTTAGAATTACACTCTGAGTAATCATAAACTTTAATGAACGGGATGAACAATTTTCTCCTTAAGAGAGCATGGATGACAGGGTAAGAGTTGAAGATACTAAGATTGAATAAATTAATGCTTTTGTATTGATAACCGTTTTTTGGCCATTTGAAAACATTAAAATGATTTACAGTACTTCTAAATCTTGAGATGATTTCACAAAAATAAAATGGGGTTTCAAAATCTAAATATACCTAATTTCCTAGAAATTTTCCTTTTGTTTAAGGTTTCCATTTTTAAAAATAAATATCAGAACTATTTCTTTTGAGAAACTTTTTCAATATACCAAAGGCCAATGGAACATATCTTACAACTTTATTTTCCAATAATTCTAAAAACTATGAACACAAATTTTGCTGAAAATTGAATATTTACAAAGGGAGAAGGGGTTACCTCCTCAATTGAATTTTTTTTTCAAGATAAGTCCATTAACAAGAAGAGAATATCTCTTACCTGATAGATCTTGCAATATGAAAGTAGAAGAGCCTATCTTCTCATTGATTTGAAATGGTACGAGCCACATTTTCTGGAACTTAGTGTGTTTTCCTTTATCTTCATGGGCTTTGTCCCATTTCAGAACTAGATCACCAACTTGTAATTGCTTTGAACTGGATGAAGTTGAATCAAAAGATGACTTGATAATTTGCTGATGTTTTACATGTATAATTCTAGCTTTTTCTCTTTCTTCTTCTAATTTTAAAATTTGATCATGTCTTAGTTGAATAGAAGATGAGGGACTTTCTTCAACAAACTGCACTAAAGCTAGAGATGGAAGTATCAAATTGGTTAGTATGAAAGCTTCCTTCCCATGTACGAGATTAAATGTAGAAGTACCTATGGAAGCCTTCTGTGTTATTCTGTCAACCCATAGTGCAAATATCAAAGATTTATGCCATTTTTTATGATTATGCTCAATAGTTTGCTTAATGATTTTGATAAGATTTTTATTGGTGGATTCTACTAAACCATTACCTTGGGGATAGTAATTCGCAGAATATTTCAATTTAAACCCTCTTTTGATAGCGAGCTCAAACATAGAATTTCCAGAGAAATAAGATGCATTATAAAAAACAAGAGCGTTTGGGACACCAAACCTAGTAATAATGAATTGATCTATGAACTCTATAATTGCCTCAGAGTTTGTTGTCTTCAGAGGAATTGCTTCAACCCACTTAGTAAAGTAATCAGTGGCAGTAAGGATATACTTATGTTGTTTGGATGACTGTGGAGTGATTTCCCCAATGATATCCAATCCCCATTGCTCGAAAGGTTATTCAATGTTCATTGGTTGCAAAGGGAAAGCTGGTTTTCTTTGTCTTCCATTGGAGATTTGACAACTTCGACATTTCCTTACGTATTCGTGAGTGTCTATGAAGAGAGTGGGCCAATAATATCCAGCATGAATGATTTTGTGGGCTGTTGTATCAGCTTCAAAATGTCCTCCTGCTAGTCCGTCATGTAGCTCCTGCAAAACTTTTTGCGCTTCAGGTTTTTCTAGGCATCTTAATAGAATTGAATCATAATTTTGCCTAAATAGTACATCCTCTACAATTATGAAGTTTTTCACTTTTAATCTAATGGCACATTTGTTTTTATAGGAAAGATTAGAAGGTGCGTATCCATTTTTTAAATAGAAAATAAGATCTGCATATTGTGATTCAGGATCTGTGATACTTATCTGATTGATTTTTTCAGTATGTTCTGTACCTTTTGATTCTTGAATGTTGGATGCTCCTGCTAATAACCTGCAAAAACCTTGGCCTCTGACAATCTTTGTTGGCTTGATTTCTAAGTCATATTCTTGTAATATTGTGACCCAATTTGCTCTTTTTTCTCCTAATTCCCTTTAAATTAGTAATTGTCTTACTGCTGAAAAAGGAACTATAACTTCCGAATAATTAAGTTCAGCACCTTGAAGATTTGAACTGTAAAATGAAATTGGTGCCTCCAAGTTTTGATCATTAATCTGAGTCAGTCCTGCTACATAAGACGAGGTGGATGCGATAGTATGGTGGATGCGATAGTATACAGTATGAAATGACTTGAAAAATTGGGAGTGCTTAAAGAAGGTGCATTAATTATTGATTTTTTGATAGAATCAAATGCCTCTTTTTCTGCAGATCCCCATTTAAACACTGAATTTTTCTTAATCATTGTTTGCAATGGTAAAATAATATGGGAAAAATATGGAACGAATCGTTTAACAAATTTAATTTGACCCAAAAATGACTGCATGGATTTTTTATTATGAGGGAATGGAATATCAAAAATCTCTTTAATTCTATCTAGATCAATATAAATACAATCTTTTGAAACAATGAAGCCTAAGAGCTCTCCTTGATTAAGAGAAAAAAGGATTTTTTTGGATTGAGCGAGATACCATACCTTCTGCAGCGTTCAAAGATTTGTTTTAAATCATGTAAATGATTAGACCTTTTCTTGGAAAATACAGTAATATCATCTAAATATACAGTTACTGTTTTATTGATCAATCCTTTGAATGCTATATCCATTGCTCTTTGGAATGTAGCTCCTGCATTGATAAGTCCAAAAGGCATTTTTTGGTAAGCATAAGTTCCCCACTTAGTTCTGAAGGTAGTTTTAAGCTTGTCATTAGGATGGACCAAAATCTGGTTATATCTTGAAAAACCATCTAAAAAGGACATTAACTTAGAACCAACTACTGAATGGAGTATCTGCTCCATGGTAGGTAAAGGGAAGTTATCCTTTTGGCTTGCTTTATTAAGATTTCTGAAATCTATGCAAATCTTGATGTAACCATTTTTCTTTCTAACAGGCACCATATTGGACACCCAGTTTGAATGTCTGATAGGAAAAATGATCTTAGCCTTCAAGAGTTTGTTTAGTTCAGTTTTTATTTGATTCTCTAGGTTAGTATGAATTTTCCTTAACTTCCATTGGACTGGTTTTTGTTCAGAAAGCATTGGAATAGTATGTTGAATGATTGATGCATCGTATGTTTTCAAATCATCATATTTCCAAGCGAAGACATATTTATTTTTTCGTAATAACCTAATGAATGCTATTCTTTCTTCCAAAGAAAGTCCTAATCCCAAATTGATGTTTTGAGGGTTTTCCTCAGTACCTAGGTTTATCAATTCAAATCTTAAAGTGGAACTCTAGAGCTTTGAATTGGTAACCTGTCTAAACCTATCTTTAATATCATAAAGATCTTCTAGTTTGACCACTGGTTTTGGTATTGAGTTTTCTTCTTGCTTTTCTTTCATTTGAAGGTCATGATCACTTTCATCAATGATTTGATCATCATAGGACTTGTCGGAAGTCAAGAAATTTAAAATTCCTTCATCATGATTGAACACTCGCCAATTGGTGACATTGTCGGGAATTGATGGTCTAAAAATTAACTCTACTGAAAATCTGTCTGGGCTGTAATCTTCGGAAGGTAGGAGTTTAGAAGCAACATTAGCTAGCAAGTCTACTGCTGCATTCTGGGATCTAAGGATAGGAGAAATATTGAATGCTAAAAATTGAGATATGAGTTCTTGCACCAAAGATTGATAGTGTTTGAGATGACTAGAAAGATAGTGAATTGTATTTCTAACTTTTTTATAACAATTTCTGAATCACCAAACACTTTCAAATATTGAACTTTAAGACCAATAGCTTTATAGAGTCCTTGAACTAAGGTCTCATATTCATCCATATTATTTGTGCATTCAAATTCCAATCTACATGATAACATATTTTTTTCTCCTTCATGGCTAACTAAAATACACCCTGCTCTTGCACCTTCACTAGATTTAGACCCATCAAAGTATAGTGACCAAAATAAAGAATTATCAACAATTTTATTTACAGTTTTCTCAGCAATATTGACACATCTTGATCTATTGGTTTGTGAAAAGTTTTCAATTTGGGATGTGAAATTATTAACTGAGAAAGGAGATGGTTGGGCAGTGAAATTGCCAAAGAATGATTCGGATGAGTAATTCCCCAAAATATTGTTATTGAATGCTATTGGTTGATTCTCCTATTTAAATTCAGTGACAGTATGGGTCATATGTTTCTCCCGATCGATTTTTATCTGATTTGGCTTTCCTTTATAGGGTAGCCACATATGGGACCAATCGGTAGAAATATAACTGTGGAGTTTCTCAAACCAGTCTCTACTCAAAATTAAACCATAAAATTCAGGTATATCAGTGAGTAAAATATCAATTCTCTGAACCACTCGTGGATCAGCTGATAACCTGATAGTTATGGAATTGATTTCCCCTAAAACCTGGACCTTGGTTCTATCCAACTGTACAATATGAATTGCAGACTTTTGGGGTTCAATGTTCAGTTTGGAACAAACTGAAGCTTGCATTATGTTAGAGGATGCCCCTGAGTCAATCAAACAGTTGTGTAGATTTCTATTATAGATCTCATAGGTCAAGAGAAAAGGGGGAGTATGAGAATTTGATCTGTCTCTGATTAAAATTGCATCAGTAGCTTCTACTCTACAAGGAGGTGGTTGACCTGAATCATTTGCAGCTTTGAAGAACACAACACTAGGAAGAGGTGAAGAAGGCACTGCATTTAATTCCTTAAGAAGTAATTTTTGCTGATGTTTGAGTTTGTTAAGTTCAAACATAGTTATGGTTGCCTTTGTCTTCTTCATATCATCAATAATATTGTAATCCATTGAATCCGATACTACCAACGTCTTAGATGTTGAAGGTATGTTTGAGGATGATGGTTGATTTTGGGATGTTATCACCGCAGATTTCTTTATGGGAACCTTTTCTTTTATAGTAGTGGTACCTGCACTCATTTTCTTTGAAATTGATTGAATAGGTTCAGAAGTACCTTTACTCCTGGTAGTCACAGGGAAATCTTCTTGTTCATTTTCTGTATCGGAGTTAGGTAAAATGAAGTCCCACATCCCATGGCATTCGACAATCTCCTCTTCTTCGGGTTCCTCGGATGGCAAGACTATTTCATCTTTTTCATCCTCTTCAGGATCTGAGTCTACACTAGATATAGCATTTGGTGGTTTTGACGCAGGTTTCTTAAAATTTCTAAATGGCCTCTTTGTTAAAGTTTCAGCTACTTGTTTTTTTATTTCAACCATTTCATTTGACATAGTCTTGAGGACCTTTTGCAGACCCTCCATATCATATGGATCTTTAGGGGTTTTCTTCTTTGAATCATCTTTAAAATAATTTTTTTTGGATTTTCTATCTTCAAGAGTAGCTTTCTTTTCTAAAGCAATAATGCATTTCTCTACAACAAGCGCCTCTTTCATGTTTTCAGCGAAAGTTGGTTTTGCAGCTCTATCTACAAAAATGGCTATATTTGAAGGTAGGGCTATTATATACCATTCGCTTCTGATTTGCTCACTTGGTTTAGAGTCGGTTGGAATCTTATTCAAGAGTTTATTGAATCGCGAGTTGAATTCCTTGATAGGTTCTCTAGATTCTATCCTAAGATTCGAAAGATCATTGATTAATGTTGCTAAAGATCTATCATTGCCATACTTAGTGAGAAACTGTTCTTGAAAAATGTTCCAGCTGGTAATGGATCCAGTGGGTAGGGAAAAATACCAAGACCCAGCTGATCCTTGTAAAGTATAAGGGAAAAGCCTAATGACAACATCTTCCTGTGTCACTCCTTTTAAATTAACTGATAACATGAAATTGTTAATATGTTCTTCGGCTAGTGTTCCGACATTTGGATTAAATTTTGGCAACCATTTTTCAGGAGAATCTGGCAATGGATGTAATGGTGCAGGCATAGTGACTGCACCACGGCTGTTCCATGGATTCTGAGCCATCGTAGAACTAATAACAAATGATATTGCTGATGATATTCCTGATGTTTAGGGAGGAGTTGATATTGAAGATTGAATAGGTTGGGATGTTGAAGTTGCTGATCCCTACTGAACAACAATGTGTAATGGAGTGGATGGTTGACTTCGCACTGGAGAAGATGATGAGAAGGTCTCACTGTCCAATCCTTCAGTGTTCTTTTTAGCCTTTTTCCTTTTCGGTAAAGGCAACTCAGTAGGTTCAATACCGAGATTTCCGCTTTGAAGTCTAGTGAGAGGGTGAGGTAGATTGAATTGCGAAGTCTCACTACCTTGAGATACTTCAGATTTCTGTGGTGATATCGAAAAGCCTTGAAGTTTTTGGATGAGAGACTGAACTTCAAGAGACTCAGGACTTAATCGATCTGGAGGATGATGGGATTGAGCAGTGGTAGTTGACTCCTGTTCTTCTCGTTTGAATACTAGTGTTCCAGAATGCAAACAGGAGGTCCGAGGTGAGGTGGAGGGAGATTTACTCTCAGAATGGTCTATAGCTTTTGGTTTTCTCGCCATTCATAGTTCATGCCCTCCCTCTAGTGCCAAAAATGTTGATTCCTCGAAAATCGTTGCAACAACATCGGGGAAAACCACTCGATCCGGACCTTAATGCAACTCCTTTTCTGTTTGGTGTGGTGGCTCTGACTGGAAATAATGGGACCAGTTTCCCAATGATGAATAAAAAGGGAATGGATAAATGAGTGGTTCTCTAGTAAAATGGTAATGGATGAATGATTTAATCTAAAAAGTAAAAATATGAATAGCTATCCTATCCCGGGAAATTTCTGTTTTTAGTGTAACGTTTGATAATCTTTATCCACAAACAGGCATATAGAAGACTCTATTGGTAAACAAAGACATTCACTCATATGATAATTACTTTG
Source organism: Pinus taeda (assembly GCA_000404065.3). NCBI lineage: Eukaryota > Viridiplantae > Streptophyta > Pinopsida > Pinales > Pinaceae > Pinus > Pinus taeda. The sequence goes on from APFE031611611.1 coordinate 210,983, forward strand.
TTCAAGTAGTTGAACAAAGTAATCATTAAAACATTATTACACTTATCCTTTATATATCACTGATACATATATGACTAAAAGAATAACATTCCTTAAACATTCAATAGTGAAAAATATAACGATTGTTTTTGAAAACACATACATATATCCAATGATAGCAAGAGTAATCAAACGACGATTCACATGAAAGAATGAAACAAGAGCATAGATAATAGTACCATATGTGATTTGAATCACTCATGATATCAATCACATTCAAATTCCTTTTTCCAGCTTAGAAACACTTTCACATCAAGGCAATAGTGCACATCCCATCAAAGCTTTTTTCGTTAGAATTCGGAATACTGGCCCACTCTTTATAAAAAAATATGCTAGAAGCACAATAGTGCAACTTCCAGATTTTATTTTTATACAAAAATTGAGGACCCTTTCTAAATGCATGAAAGGGTCTATAAATACTAATTAAACTAACTAACTACAGAAATAAAATGTTATTAATTGGTACAACTAAATCTTGAGTATCTTCTCCATAATAGGTTTGTTGGTAGTCGTAGCATGATTCATTGTTTCGGTTGTTCTCCTTTTGATTTGAGTTGGCAGATTGCAAGCATCTGTTCCAATTCTGGAGGACGACTGAGACGAGAATGGAGTTGAGCTGAGTATGTGGCATCATGGATTTTGGGAATGATACAACCGATCGCATCGGTTAAACATTTGAGGGCGGCCCTTTGACTGTATGGTTTTACTAAGAAAAACCAATAGGTATCCCAAGTTAAACTTTGGATGCCGACAATTAGTCTTCCATTCTTCTCCAATTCTTGATTGCATGCTTGCTCCAATGTCTTGGCTGACAGCAATTTACCTGGGGTGCATTGTGAAATCATGTTAGACAGAAAAAGAGTGTTATTGATTAGCTCAATTAAATTACTTGTAGATAATCTACATCTGGAAATCTCTCTCTCTGCTTTCATCAGTTGTGACTACCATTCTAAGAAAATGATCTCCTTGTGTGATTCTAGAATTTTGGGTAGATTTGCTACCTGCCCCTCATTGGTGTCTTGCCAAGAAAGAAAGTTTGTCAGAGTCTCATCGGTCTGTTCCAAATCCTGCCTAGCATCGACTGATTTGTCAACTATTGATGCCGTTATATCACAAAGGGGCTCAACCAGAGAAATGTTATGATATAACAGTCTTAACTGTGCAGCCAATGCTTTGTTGATCTGTAGTGCTTCGAACCTAAAATCTGCAGGTTGCGGAAGACTCTTGAACTTCTCCACTTGAAGTGACAGCTGAGCGATTTGCTCATCTTTCATTTTCATCATTAGTTCATTCATTGTCTTTAACCTAGCCAATGCTTTAGATAATTCTTTTTGCTTTTGTATTGCACTTGAGTCTATTCTCTGTTTCTCTTCAAGCAATTGGACCTTCCAGATTGCTTATAATTGAGTCAAATTGTTGCCATTCTTGGAGTAGTTTAGGATCAATCTGAGTATCCACATTGATATTTTCGCTGCCCTTATCCTTTTTTTTTTCTGCTCTTTCTCCTGCTCTTTCTCCTATTCTAGTTCTTTTCCTCTCTCGAGAATCTTTACTACAACAGGAGGTTTGTCAATGATTTGTTGTTCAGGCTCGCTTGATTGTGTTGTTGGGGTAGTAGCTAATAAGTCCAGAGGTAGAGTTTGCAACCTCTGTTCTCTGAGCTTATTGAATTCTACTAGCCTCTCATCATTATATCTCATTTTGGCCAGCATTTGTACCTGGAATAATGATTCTGCCGAAGAAAACAAGTCATCAAAATCATCTCTTTCATGATCAAACCTTGTAAGTTTGGCTTGTTCAAGCACAGTATAGGAAACTTTCCTTGGATCGAATTGTCTATTAGGAATGGTTGCAAGTTTGAGCATGTTTACTTTCTCTGCTTCCTTCTCCACATGCTTGTAGTCGTGCAAAGTATAAACACCGCATATCAAAGGAAAAGTAGGCCAAGCTTGCTTTTTTGAAGTCCTAAGAGTCTTGGATGTTCTTGCAGTTGTAATTTGGTAGGCTAATTCTCGGGCTAACAGCTTGTCAGGTATATACAGAGGAAGGACATGAGGTTTTGCAAGGCTACCAGAAACCCTTATGTATATGAACTTGTCTTCCCCGAACCAATTTCCTACAGCGATTAGGTCAACCTCTGCTTCTGAAGAAATCTTTGGGGCAGGCTTATAAAAAATGGCATAGTATATAGGCAACATAAAACCATTACAAATTTGGTACAAGTGGTCCTTATAGTGCGCCTTCCACAGATTTTGGTGATAAATGTGAATTGGTATGGGGTCTTGTGAAGTCCATCTCCACCCCAGTATAGGAAATTCAGAATTGAAACAAAGAGTATCTAAAATATAAGCACTAAAATAAAACGGAGGAATAGACCTATCGGTCACGTGAGTTTTTGCTCTAAACTCAAGAATTGCAGAGACTAATTTATCTGACAATATATTTCTCCAATCCATTACTTCACTGTTAACTGCCGCTTCCATTAAAGGAACCATTTCAATAGTGAATTTTGCAGAATCATGTAATCCCCAAATTCTACACATCATTGCCCCGGCATAACAGTAAGGAGAACATAATGAATCTACAAAGTACTTACCTAAAGATTCATGTTTGTACCTTGCGGGGTTCTGTCTCCACTCCCGAATTGGCGCTGATTCAGTCTCATTCTCACTTGCGAACTTCTCAAGAAAGGCTCTATTGTATTTCTTTTGAGGTTCGAGCAAGTGATACAGTTTCCTTAAGTCATCGGGTTGAAATCAGTTGAAGACCCTTCCGTCAACTGTGCAAAATGTTTTGTTTAAAACTGGGATCTCCTCTACTTCCCTTCACACTACATCAGTGTATGGAAGAATTTTTCCACGTGCTGTTATTCGGTGCAGATATGAATCAGCTAAATCTTTCAGGCAAGCCTCTGATTTTCTAGTTGAATCTGCGGTAGCTTGTACTGATACTGTCTCAGGCTCCTCTGCTTCAATTAAATTATATATGCTTTTCCAACTTGTGTTTCCAAGGCCATGACACGTAGTGTTTGAAATCAATTCCTTTTTGCTTGGTCCTAGATCATTGGTGGATTGCACTGTTACTGCGGGAGCCACTCCTGTCGCGGATCTCTTGGATTTCTTTCCCATTTGGTTTGAACTTGTTGTGTCAGAGGAGCTCTACGCAAGAAATAAAATGAATGTGATACAGAGAATAGGTAGTGTGAGCCAATATGAAAGAATTATATCAATTAGCGAGTAATGAAATATTAAAATAATACTGCCGCAGATACAATCTCAGGGAAGATCTCAGCATAACTGCTTCATTAATTGGCCGCTTAACCTGTCAATCATGGTAAAGGAGTTTTAAATACTCATCATATCGTTTATATGCCGAATGATTCATTCAAGCGTGGCTTGAGTTTTTTGGTGGATAATCACAAGTAAATTGCTATCGGGAATGGGAAGGCTTTTAATAATAATCGAAAATAATGCGTGAAAGCCTTTTAAATCTATTTTGAAACTCACACCTTGATTTATCGGATCTCAATTGGGGATGAGCTCAGGTCGTAATACTTATGTTATTGAAAAAATCGTCGATCCCCGATGGTGATACACCTTATCGCATCAGGAGATTTTAAAGGTGTCTTAAACATGCGCTTCGTTATATCCCTCGATTACCGATAGCAATATCGTATCGAAGAAATATGGGAGGTCCTTTTGTTATAATTGTTGCTCGCCTTTCTCGATAACCGATAGTTGTTCACTTTTCGGATCAGGGTAAGTCAATGGGTCTTTGTATTATGTTTTCTTTGTTGTTGCGATATGCGATCTTGCGATCTCTTTATTGCAATAATAAAGAATTTTATATTTATTCATAAGACCAATTTCATTATTGTTCAAAAGGTTTATAATATAACGTTTCTGTGGGACCTTTTGATGAAGGATTTTGTAATGATGAGTTGATACCAATTTATTCACACATCTATGTTTAAAAGGGACCCATTTCATATTATAGTTAGAAAGAAATTTTATGAAATGGGGGCTTGTTGTATAGCACAACAGGTTGACAAATAATGGTCACAATTCAGTCAAATTAATAGTGACTAAATCGACTCAACAAAATCTATAATATCCTTGGGGATAATTTTTGGAATTTTGGTGGGGATTTTAACATTATCAAGATAGTATATCAAGAGTGAGGAGAGTTTTGAAGGCTAGAGATGGAATCAAACTGCTTTAAATGAACCATTCAACATATGAACATGGTAGAATTGGATAAAATAAATGTGTTTCATACATTGAATAACAGATGAAAGGGTACTCACCATGTTTCCTCTAGATATCATTTCCTCCTTTCGAAATCCCTTATGGCACTAGGGGTCCACTTGGAAGCCTCATTCTACCATGTATAGGTTCAAATGACCAGCCAATTTTCCTCTAACTTTATTTGAAGGGAAGCCCCAAATTCACCACTATCATTTGAATTTTTCTAGCTTGATCACCCACCTTCTCAAGAAAATATAGCAAAGTGGTGGTAGGAAGCAATAATCAATCCAAGCACTTTGATGTTCCAATTTTAGCAGTGCCTTAAATAATTTAAATTCCACCTTTAAAAATGGAACAAGGAGGTGTTTGGAAACATTTTCAAAGCCTAGAGAGAGTTATAGGGAAAATTGAACAATTTCGATAAAGGATCATTTTGGAAGGGAGAACCTAAAGTCTCGTATTAAGGAAGAAGCCTCACTCCAAGCAAAGCTAGAGGCTTGTGGTAGGAAACAAGAGCTATTTTGGAAATAAAATATCATGTGCTCTAGCTGAGAGAGCGTGAGAAAAACACCAAGTTCTCTCATAGGTCTATGATTTAACATCTCCACCATAACTAAATTTCAATCATCAAGGATAGTCAAGGTAATAAAATCATTGTTCATGAGAAAGAGTTGATAAATATTATGGATACATTCCATAGAAAGATAGCATGGAAACAATTCAGAATATAACACAACATATCCCTTGACTTGCAAGGTAGGAAGAAAATTAAGCCCTCCTAAGGGAAATATCCTTAGCATAAATGCAACAAGAAATCATGGACATGCCAAAAGGACAATATCTAGGGTCAGATAGATTTACCATAGACTTATTTGATGCATTTCAGTCAATCATTAATCATGAAATTTTTGAACTTGTAAAAGACTCTTTAAGATCCTCTACACTTCTACCAGTTCTCAAATTCTAGAATACCATAAATGCGAAGAAATATAACCCAGAACACAAAATAAATGAGAAAAACAACAAGCATTTTATTATTCATAAATAGATTCAATGTTCACTTGCCTCTTCGAGGGGGAAACCTACAGCAGAGTAGAGCTCGATTAAAAATAAGACTTGACGATCTTTCCCTTACTAACTACGACTATTTATAGCTAAATGACCTCCAACAACCTAACGCCTAGTGGTCCTTTGCATAACATGGGTTAACCATTTTATTTATTAACTATGGTCCATTTGCAACTAACTATAGACCCTTTCTTAAATATGGGTCAACCACTTACAATTATTAATACATGCTTTATTTACTCTCTAATGAACTATGGCTATTGCTCAACCCATTAGGCTTATTACACAAATTAAGGGGTTAGGGTTGAACCCTAACATGTCCTCCCCCATCAAAAGAAACCTTGTCCTCAAGGATGAAGTTGTTGAAACTACTAAAGAATAGTGGTTGGTTCCCAGATCACATCTTTTTGACAGGTGTCTTTCCACTTGACGAGGACTTCCTTGATTGTGCAGCCGAGGAGATGTCTTTCACGGGTATTGACGGCCTGTTCTAGTTGGAGCCAGAGTGAGACTTCCTCATCCAATTCGGGTAGTCTAGTTTGAAGTTTGCAATTGTTCCCCACCACTTTCTTGAGGCATGATACATGGAAGACCATATGTATTTTTGAAGTTGGTGGCAAGGCCAGTTTGTAGGCGGCTGCTCCAATGTGCTAAAGTATCTGATAAGGTCCATAGAATTTTGGTGCTAGTTTCTAGCAACCCTTTTCTTTGAGAGATGTTTGCTTATATGGTTGCAGTTGTAGGAATACCTAATCCCCTTCTTGAAATGTGCACTTAGAATGACGTTGGTTTGCCTGTTGCTTCATTCGATTTTGAGCTTGATGTAGATTATCTTTGAGATGAGCTCTCATGGCGACACAGTTCTGTAGGATTTGATCAACCGCCTGCACCTTAGAACATCCAGGGATATAAGAAATAGGTGATGGTGGAAGTTGACCATACACTGCCACATATGGAGCCATCTTTGTGGCTTCATGATAGTTAGTATTATACCACCCTTCAGCTAAAGGTAGCCATTGTACCCATTGATGCTGCTTTTCTGAAGTGAAGCACCTTATATATGTCTCCATACATTTGTTGATTGCTTCTGTTTGACCATCAGTTTGGGGATGATAGGTGGTACTTAGTTGGAATTGCATGCCTTGTAGCTTGAAAATTTATTGCCAAAACTTGCTGGTCAAAGTGGGGTCACAATTAGACACAATGGAAGTCGACATGCCATGTAGTTTGAAGATCTGGTCCATGAAATCTTGAGCCACCAAAGTGGGGGCTAAATGGGTGGGGTAGGTCACAAAAATGAGCATATTTAGAGTCTTTCCACAACCACCATGATGACGGATTTGTTGCCTGACTTTGGGAGACCAGTGATGAAATCCATGGAAACATCTGTCCAGATAGAGGCAGGGAGTGGAAATGGCTGTAAGGTTCCCAATAAATTGATTGTTTCTCATGTGTTGCGTTGACACACATCACATTCAGCTACAAAAGTAAGAATGTCATTTTTCATACTAGTCCAAAATAAAGAATGACGAGCACGAGCATAAGTCTTCTGAAAGCATGAATGCCCTGTAGTTGGAGATGAGTGCAACTCTGCCAAAATGTGGTTTTTGAGGGTGGATGCTAGCGATAAAACTATTCAATCCTTATGGCGAAGAATATCATCCTTCCAAGCACAGATGGTTGAGGAATTAGGATCTTCTCTCAAGTTGTTAATAAGTTGGGAGAGAGGGGTGTGAGAACCATTACTTACAAGCCTCTTCAATCCAATCTGGTATGGGAAGAGAGATTGATAGCAGGGTGATTTCATCCTCAAAATAGCATGATAAAGCATCAACTACTACATTGTCACGCCCTTTCTTGTAAATTATCTCATAATCATATCCCAACATTTTGGCCAACCATTTATTTTTCTATGGTGATGATAGACATTGCTCCAAAAAATATTTTAGGCTTTGATGGTTCGGGCAGATGTGGAAACGTCGCCCCAACAAGTATGGTCATCAGTTTCCTACTGCATGTAAGATGGCCATCATTTCTTTCTCATAGATAGATTGACCCAGATGTTCTCCACTTAGTTGTTGGCTAGTGAAGGCCAATGGTTGACCTTCTTGCATTAATACAACACCAATACTAGTACCAGAAGCATCACATTCAATCATAAAATATTTGGTGAAGTTTGATAGGGCTAATATGGGAGTGAAGCACATGGCCTGTTTGAGAGCCACGAACACCTGCTGAGGTTCATCAGTCCAGAGAAATGAATTTTTCTTGAGAATATTAGTGAGGGGTCTAGCAATGTGACCATAATTATGGACAAATTTGTGATAGTAGTCAATGAGAGCCAAGAATCCCCGCAAACTCTTCAAGGTTTTTGTTTGGGGCCAATCTTGCATTGCCTATATCTTTTTGGGATCAAACCTCACTCCTTCATGAACCATAATGTGTCCCAAATACTCAACTTCTTCCGAATTTGGACAATTTGACAAACAATTTGTGATTCTATAGCAAGATCAGGTCTACACGCTGAAGATGTTTGTCCCAGGTTAGGCTGTAGATGAGAATGTCATCAAAGAAGACGAGAACAAAGTTTCAGAGATATGGTTTCAATAGGTGGTAGATGAGGTTTTGAAAAGTAGATAGAGCATTACAGAGACCAAATGACATGACCAAGAATTCATAATGGCCTTCATGAGTTCGGAAGGTAGTTTTGGGAATGTCTACTTCCTTCATGCATATTTGGTGATAGCCAGAGTGAAGATATAGCTTGGTAAAGAATTGAGCACCATGTAGTTCATTAAGAAGATCATCAATAACTTGAATAGGAAATTTGTCTTTGACAATGAGCTTGTTGAGGGCTCGAAAGTTTGTTACATGCGCCATTATCCATCTTTCTTTAGCACCATAACCAATAGTGATGAATAAGGAATGATGCTACAATGAATAACACTGGCTTCGAGGAGTTCCTTGATGATTTTTTCAATTTCATTCCTTTGGGCGAAAATATATCGGTATGGGCGCACATTAGGCGGTTGGGCCCCTGGGACCAAAGGGATGCTATGATCATGTCCACCCATAGAGGGTGGAAGCTCTTTAGGTTTGTCAAATACCTACTTGTGGTGGTGTAAGGCCTGTTGCGTCTTAGGATGAATATGAGGAGTAGTGGATTCAATGGTCTGGATGGAATTAAATTGGGCGATGACTCCGTGATGAACCTTTTTCAAAATATTTTCCCTTCGATGCGAGTTGATTATAGTAGGAGCACCTTCCTAGAGTCCACGTAATGTATGAATGTGATAGTTTTGCTTAAATCTCATATATAGCTCCCAGAAATCTATTGTGATCAGGCCCAGTGTGTGAAGCCATTCAACACCCAAGACAATGTCACAACCACCCATTTCAATAACAAACATGTGGGTCTTTAGGTGGTAGTCTCCCATTTGAAGTTTAATATTTTCACAGCGGCCTTCACATTTCATGGTCCCCACATCAGTGATAAGGACTTGGAAATTAGAGACTGCCCATACAAAACAATGAAAAACTTTGGCGACTCGTTTATGGATAAAGTTATGAGTGTTGCCACTATCAATCAATGCCACTATTAATGAATGTTTAAGAAAGCCTCAGATTTTGAGAGTTTGAGGCAAAGAAATGCTCGCCAAAGCATGTGATGAGATTATTGGTTGCTCTGACATAGCTATGAGATCATTGTTAGGCTGGGTTTCCTCAACTTTGTCCTTGGGCCCCCCAAGGGGTGGGGCTTCCTCATATGAGATGTTATTAGTAGCATCAATTTGAAAGAATTTTGGTTCCTTGCATTTATTCCCTAGGAAGTATTTGTCATCACAGTAGTAGCACAATCCTTGTTTTCTTCTTTTAGTCTTTTCTGTTGGAGACACCTTTTGAACCTTAAGTGTTTGGGTAGGGCCCTGAGCCTAGGTGGGATGCCCCTTGACTACGAAATTTGGACGAGTGGACTGGGAAGCTAAGGCGAGTTCCACCTTGATAACCATTTTGCAGGCATCAATCCATGTAGGTGGGTGGTGCATCTGGACATGGGCTTGGATGGCTTCTTTGAGACCACTGATGAAACACTCCAAGTAGAAGTCATCTCCTAGACTGTTAGTTCTGATGGCTAATGTCTTAAAGGATGCAATGTAGTATTTTATTGTGCCTGTCTATTGGAGCTTAGTGAGACGACCCAAAAATTAGATTCCCTGTCAAAGCGGTCACATAGGGCTTTTGAGAACATCTGTGAAGTTAATAATGTTCCCTGGATAACATTTCCGATGCCACTACCACCATTTCCATCTCTCTTGGTCCAAGTAAAGGGATCCCACGTGTAGTTTAGTTTGATCTTAGTAGATATCATTAAGGGAGAATATTGTTCCATTTATGCTACCCATACTGCAAGATTAGAGCCATCAAATTTGTACATGTCCAACTTGGGTGGTCGAGGTTGGGAATGTTGGCGATTTCCATGGAGTTTAGTGTGATGGAAAGATTCTCCTTCGAGGTGTTCATCAATACTATGCTCCTCCCGATGCGACCTTTGCATCATATTGGTAAGTTGTGAAAGCGTGGTGGTAATTCGATGCATATTGCCCTGGAACTCATCCAACCTTTTTTTAAGGCTCTCGATCTTCTCATAGGCCATGGCTTGATATATGGTACCTACCATACACAAACCTCGGTCAATTACTTAAGAGAAGTCTTCTTGGAAAGATGGCGAGCTCAAGAATCTATTGGTGGGGGTCACTTGAAGTCACTTTGGAAAAATTTGGGACCGCCAGAAAATTGAGGCTGACAAGTGAATGGTACCACTGTGATCAACTCATAATCCTGAAGCTTATGGGATAATTCTCTTACAAGCATCTCGTGATGGTCTCATTTTTTTTTTGAGTTTTACTCCCCGCTAATCAATACTGCAGTAGCCGAGTTCCAAAAAACTTGATCATGCCCAATGTCCTGCGAAAATAGGTCCCAGACTATAGTAGCAACAAGCCTCATTGCAAAAAGAGTCTGATCAGCACTGTGAAAACCCAACTATTGGATCTAATTTGTACGGCCATGGCTAAACCCCAACTGTTGGATTTGATTTGCACTGCGACAGCAGAACCCCAACTACTAGATCTGATTTGCACTACAGCAACAGAACCCCAACTACTAGATCTAATTTGGAAGATAAGATAGTGGAAGATCTTCAGAGAGTAGAGTGAACTATGGTCACAAAGGAGTAATAGGTGCTATAGATCACAATATACACAAGGGTCCAACAATAGTACTCGACCCAATCTTTCAGGGCGCTAACTAAGGAGGACCGATCATACCCTTAGCCGTACTACTTAACTACCCTATCGTACGTGTGAGTAATCTCCTTGAGTGCTATTCTCAATGTAATGTAGCATCAAGAAGGCTAGCGTCTTATCTAAGGCTATGTTTTAGGTGAGCCTAGGGAGATTTTGATATATCTAGGGGTATGTGGAAGTGTATTACGTGCACCGTTTTGTCTAATGCGCTACTACTCGAAGGGGTACCCAAAGGGGTTACAAGGGGGTCCAACAAGCATGAATACCTCTTGTAGTTCCTGCGTGCATGCCTCCCCAAACCTACAGGTTTATGCACTCAATGACAGATCTCGTGGTTTAAAGACGCCATAACACATCTCTAGCCTAAAAAAATTATGTGAAAATTGGAGGTACAACCGTCCGTGGAAAGTTCTCTAATACCGTTTGTTATGCTCTTGACCTGCGAGAAATTCCAAAATAACATAAATGCGAAGAAATATAACCCAAAACACAAAATAAATGAGAAAAACAACAAGTATTTTATCATTCAGAAATAGATTCGATGTTCACTTGCCTCCTCGAGGGGGAAGCCTCCAGTAGAGCAGAGCTCGATTACAAATAAGACTCGATGATATTTCCCTTACTAAATATGACTATTTATAGCTATATGACCTCCAACAACCTAACAACTAGTGGTCCTTTACATAACATGGGTTAACCACTTTATTTATTAACTATTGCCCATTTGCAACTCACTGCGGTCCCTTTCTTCAATGCGGGTAAACCACTTACAATTATTAATACATGCTTTATTGACTCTCTAACTAAATATGACTATGACTCTGCCCATTGGGGTTATTACATAAATAAAGGGGTTAGGTTTGGACCCTAACATTTGGTCCCCAAGGAAGATAGGGTTGAGGAACCAAGCAAACTTTAGACCTATTTATCTATGTAATCTTGTTTATAAAATTATCTCAAAATTCATTACCAATTATCTAAAGTCATTTCTACCTAATCTTATTTCTCAAAAACAGTTAATGTATGTATATTTCTAACAAATCATGGGTAATATAATCCTCACACATGAATAGATCCACTCATTGAAAACCACCAAAAAATCAGGGATGCTCATCAAACTCAACATGTTTAAGGCTATTGACAAGCTAAGTTGGTAATATATTAAGAATGTTCTCTTAGCTTTTGGATGTTTTGACAAATAGACAAATTGGATTTGTCCCTTATGTCCATAGCCACCTTCTCCATCCTCATCAATGGTTCCCCCTCAATAACTATTTCCCCCTCTAGGGGAATTAGAGAAAGAGATCCTCTCTATGTTCCTATTCCTTTTGATGGCTGAAGGCCTTGGCCATCTCTCCATGTTCCTCTACCTTTTGATCTCTGAAGGTTATGGTTGGGGATTAAAAATATTAAATATTTAAGGCTCCTTTGAGATGATGTTATTTCCTCATCAAGAATTTGTAGATGACACCATGATCATGGGAATGCCAACAACCCTTAAAGGATTTTATTGATACTTCCATAGCTTCCATTAATCATGATAAGTCCTAATTTTTTTCTTCAATACTCTTCATGTTATTCAAATTAATATCTTGCGAATTTTAGGTTTTCAATGGAGCTCCCTTCTGTCAAAATACTTGGGTGCCCCTCCTGTGGATAATGCACTCCACAATTCCTTGTGGAAGTACCTACTCTCAAAATTGGAAACAAAATTAGCAAGTTGGACCTTTTGATCTCTCAACACAAAAGGTTTAGTATTATTAAAGTAATTTTTTCAAGCTATGCCACTCTATTCATTTTTAGCTCTAACAACCCCCAAATTTATTCTCAAATTCATTCATAACTTGCAATGATCCTTTCTTTGGCATGGGGCTCAAAAAGAAAGAAAATGGTTGTTGTGTTCTAAGATGAACTTTGTACTCCAACATGGTAGGAGGACTCAGCTTAAGAAACCCTAAAATTCTAAGCTCTGTTATTGGTGCTCAAACTTGGTGTCACTAGCTTCAAAGTGACAGTGAATTGTGGGGAGGATATGGAGGAGTAAACACATATCAAATATTGTTGAACAAGAACTTGTCCAAATGGATGGTCATAGTAATTCCTCTCTTATTTGCAATGTAGTGTGGAAAAACCAACATCTCATCTAAAATCACCACTTTTAGGAAGTAATAAATGGTAAAAAAGATTTAATTTGGGATAATTCCTAGAAACAATTTCCAAGTGGACAACACATACAACAATATAGGCACCATGACAAAATATGCTTTCTTTTTGGTATCTAGAGGAATCAACCATCAGGCTGGTCTCATACTGGTGTGTCATGGATTTGATTCCAAACACTACCAGTATAACCTATAGATGCCTAGGTATGCCTCTTCCACAAGAATAGGAGAATCGAGGAGATTTTAACCTCGAACCTCCTTGCACATAACACTTCATTTTCACAGCCATCACCAATTGAGGTGCCCCCCAAGGTAAAACACAACTTTCACATTATTGGGTCCCCTCACAAGTAGACTAAAACATAATAAGCATCACAACAAACTATGTTAAATCAAGGTAAAACACAACTTTCACATTATTGGTCCCCTCACAAGTAGATTGTACATGGGGAACATGGTTACCCAAAGAATACTAGACCCCTCTCCCTAAAATTTTTGATTTGGATGGTTTTTGGTGGAAGTTGACTACTAGAAAATTAAAAATTCACGATGGAAACTTTAACCTTCGAGAAGCTTATTGAATAGTGGTAGGACATGTCTATTCGTAATGAATCCATGGGATAAGGGGGTTAGTACATTTGGGTAGTTGGATCACAACATAATTAGGCTCACAAAGACTATTTCAAATTGGAGATAATCAACCTTCTCTAATTCAATCTTTAACTGAGTATGACAACTCCTTTTATGGTTTTTGCTTTGGAAAGTTTGGAAGTAATGGAATAAACTCATTTTCAAGAATCTCTCCTTTAAGGCTGGCACAATATGGGGAAATATTAAGCACGACATTAGGGAAATGGTTTTGATAATCCCCTAGTTTGAATAAGACTGCAATTGCAATGTGCAAGATGATATCATTATCAAAACCCATGAGATTCAATCCCATAGTACCTCTCAGCCTTAGGGTTCATAAGTTAAACATTAACAATTCCTTAAAGGCAACCCTATGTAGGTAGGCTTTGGAGGGCTCTTTGAAAATGATAAAGGGGAGTTAAAATGGGTGTGTTCAAGCTACTTAGGCACATCAACATAGTTTTACATGATGGAATTTGGCTTTCACATCACTGTCACTTCCTTCTCCAAGTTGGTTGCCAAGGGTAACTCTCATATTATTATTCATATGTTCAAGCGGATGCAACAAGGCTTAGCTATCAACAAAATATCCAACAACTAGTGTATGGAAGTAGGCATAGAACATATCAAGGTCCTCCTTCCTTAGATTTTGGTTATTCTAACCTCCCATATTATAAGATTGAGAAACAAAATAGCATACAAGTTAGAAAATGAAGGGATCTTCCATTCCCAATTAGTGATAGACCGAAAATGTGATCCATAATTTCTAGGTCCCTTGTTTGAGATTTGTTTGGCTCTAGCCTTTGCTTATGCTAGCTCTTTAGATGGCGTGATAAGGATGCAACCCACATCTGACAATGTTAATATCTCATTATTGATCTCCATCTACTCAAGCCTCGAAGTGACATATATGTGCTGACACCTCTATATAACATGCAACAATTTCTGAAAGGGATTGTATGTTTCAAGGTTTTTATTATTATTATACTTTTCCATGGAATGGAAACTTGCTACATTCTGAACAGGTCTAGGATGCTTCAACATCCTCTCACTAGCATAATGACCTCAAAAATGGATATGTTGGTGCAATGCCTTGTCACAGTTTATTCCTTCATTCATTACCAACCACCATCTCCCATCCAAGTTGGTTTGGTTTAGATGTTTTTTTCTTATCCTTTACCTGGTCAGTTTTTGTTTTGTTTGCAAGTCCCTCGACTACAAGCACTTCTTCTTTGGAGGGAGCTCCACTCTTGTTTTTTCCACTACCCGAGTTCCTATCGCCCCCTCATTATCACACTTTCAAGTTGTTTTCTTCACCCTTTGGAGTCTAGTGGTTGGGAAACACATCTTTCATATTTGTGCCCTCCTACTCTTAACCTTTCCTAGCTTAGTGAGATGGCAAGATATGGTTCAAATTGAAGGGCACTTCGTGGTGAGTGTAGCCAACCTGCTTCATGAGCTCAACAAGAAGCATAATTGTCAACAAGGATTTATTGATATTAGACCCCTCTAGAAGCATGAACCAAAATTGATTTAGCAGAAGTCGAGGTGCGAATATAAGAGAGGTTCATTGTAGATGTTGAGATTGATGAGGATATTGTGCAATAGGTACAAGACACAAGAAATATTAGGAGCACAAAAATACTAAGTATTATCAAATTGTTGATATGTATTGGAAAATGAAAACAATCATGGGCAAGGTTTTGGTAGAAAGGCATGAAGCTTATCAAGAGATGTCACTCTTCTTGGATGAGCTATAGCTCCAAATTAAACACAATGACCACAATGTTGCCATTTTGGCTAGGAAGGCAAGATGTCACTCTTCTTGAATGAGCTATAGCTCCAAATTAAACACAATGACCACAATGCTGCCATTTTGGCTAGGAAGGCAAGATGCCACGCTTCTTGGATGAGCTATAGCTCCAAATTAAACACAATGACCACAATGTTGCCATTTTGGCTAGGAAGGCAAGATGTCACTCTTCTTGGATGAGCTATAGCTCCAAATTAAACACATTGACCACAATGTTGCCATTTTGGCTAGGAAGGCATTTGGCTTGAATTTGAAGATCCTAAGGATGATGATGGGCCCACCAAAACTATTGCTATCAACTCCCTATAGCTTCAAATTAAACACAATGACCACAATATTGCTATTTTGGATAGGAAGGCATCTGGCTTAAATTTGAAGATCCTAAGGATGATGATGGGCCCACCAAAACTAATTCTATCAATTCCCCATCTGCTTAACCACTGGGCATTTTGTTTTTATATATCAGTTTTTATATATTGATAGCAACACTATGTTGTTCCTTAGGTTAGCACTCGGCATACTAGGAATCATGCTCTCAAGCTTAGTTTCGCCTTGAAAGTCATTTGGATAATGACATCTTTTAGACAATAGGGGTAGATGCTTTGCTCTTTTGTTGTTGGTTAAATTGGTTTCCCTAGTGGTAGGCCAACAACATTTGTTATTGTAGTTTTTGTTCAGTTTAACATAATTCTATAGGCTAACTTACGAAAAAAAGGTTGTAGAGAGCCCTACCCTACCTCTTGAGTGTATAGACAACATCCACAATAGTGGCAATCTTGTGCTTTGCATGCTCATATAAGTAATGATGTCTTCAATAACATTCTCTAGAAAGATCTTCAACATTCTGATCGTCTCTATTAAATTAATTGATGCCTTTAATGCCCTCTTTTAACATTGACATTTTTAATAATAAAATTAATAACATTTTTAATAATAAAATTAATGAAACCTTTAATGTTATCCCTCAACACCTTTGTATAAGTCTTTACCAATCTCTTTCCCAAACTCTTCCCACCGTCCTCAAAAATATCTCTGCTGTCTCTTTTTCAAACCCTTCCCACCCTCCCCATCATATACTCGTCTTGTTTAAATGGAAACCAAAATAAAATGAGAAATATTTAAACTTGTACAAAAAGAAAAACAAAAAAAATCAAGTTTTCACCTTATCCCTATACTATGACCAAAAAAATATTTCATAAAAATACAGGGTTTTTTATGATTAGAAAACCCTGTATTTTAAACTCCAATTCTGAAATAGAAATGCCTATGAATACAACACCTAGTCACCTATTTACAATCATTACAACGCCATTACATATTGGGAAACAAAATCAACAAAACAAGTAAACAAAATACAACACCCAATCAAGAGCTATAACATCTTGAAGAAAATAAGACAAGCAACAACATAGCAAAGACAACCGGGTGCCGCATGTTCTTGTCAGAGTTGAATTCTAAAAACATATCTGAAATGCATAAACAATCAAACCATGGCGGCATTTGGTAACACATGACACGTCGATTCAGTAAAGGATGAATCCTCTGCAAATTCCAGATGGAGAAATCAATTGCAGTTTAATAGTCTGCTTAAAATTGATCTACAATCCAAAAATCCCTATTGAAAAAAATGAGCCAGATTCATGGCTAAAATCCTAAAAATTAGTATTCAGCCATCGATATTTAATATTTATCGCCATCATCAAATTCATAATATTAGCCGCTACCGCCAGAGCCATATTTTTGGCGGAGGAGAATTAACTGCAGCCGGTCATATCCAGCTAATGCACCGGCCGCAGCAACAGCACGCAGGATATTTGCACCTGCGCCCTTGAAGAGTGACTTGACACCTTCATTTTTGACTATCTGCGAGAATGCATCCATGGAACTCTTGTACTTAACTGCCTCACCAGAAGTCATCATCATTCTTCTGCGTACAGTATCTAGAGGATACGAAGTTAAACTAGCACCAGTTGTGCTAGCCCAACCAAGAAGAAAACTTGCAAGGAAGTTATTCTGCACAACCGACATTTTCAAAGAAACCAGCATTTTAGGGATTAGAACTTTGGTTTTGATTATATTTTAATGCAGACAGTCGATATATTTGTAAATAAATAATCTACAATCCCACCTATAGGCCTAGAATAAAGTAAATAGGAAATGGAGAGGGTCCTAATAAAAAAAGGGATGAATATTACCTCAAGGTCTCCAACCAAAACAACTGGCTTCAGAGAATCATACAGTCCAAAGTATAAACCACGATACACTATAATTCCCATCAACGATACATTAAAACCACGGTAGAGCCCAACAATACCATCAGATTTCAAGGTCTTCTTGTACACATCAATTAACCCATTAAATTGCCTCTCTCCTCCTGTCTTTGAAGCCTTCGCATCATTAGCCAGCCGAGTTCGAGCGAAGTCCAAAGAATAGACAAAAAACTGAGAAGTTGCACCAGCTGCACCACCAGAAGCCAAGTTTCCAGCGAACCATTTCCAGTAACCATCCCTGTCTTTCTTGAAATTAAAGAGACTCTTATAGTAATCCTTAAAAGCGAAATTCAAAGCCTGTGTTCAAAGTTCAAACCGCAGAGTCAGTTACAATCTAATTTTCACATCTTGGCCCAAACGACAGTTTAAAATATAACCGATGAAAAGTTGTATATACCTGAGTGGGAAAATAACGGATTACATTTGCAGTGTTTCCTCTCCACAAGGAAATCACGCCTTCTTCCTTGATTATCCTACCAAAACAATCTGTAATTCCTTTGTATGGGGCAGAAAGACGTCCAGACTTCAGCATCTCATCCTGGTTTTGTATCAACAGTTTGACACGCTCAATAGGGGCAGCTACAGTTTTTGATACTGCAGCAGAAACCCCTCCCATGAGAAAATCAGTCATAAAACCAGTAAAACCTTTCTCTGCAGGCGCTGGAATAAACACAGGTGAATGGCCTGGGGCAAAAGCTACGTTGCTTCCGCGAGAGCCATTCAAAAAGGCAGAGTGCAAGCCCCCATAATTCTGAACAGGAGCTGACTGTGTTCCATTATACAAGGGCTGAAAAGCACCATTCTGGCGATGCTGCCAACTTGGGGTAATCCTCGAACCAAGATAGGTTTGACAAGACATCTTCTGTATAGCACAAGGATAATTTTGTTGCTCTGCCATTGTGACCTGTTAAACTTACCGAAATATTAAAAGCCCAGAAAATAAGTTAGAATAACCCCAAAGAAATTAAAATTAAACAAATAATTGAAGTCCGAATTAAAGAACCAAGGATTATGATTCCCAGAGAATGACATTCCTATACATAACTATCCAATAAGCTTGGGAAGAGGCAAATCACACTTTAACATTAAAGAAAGTGGGGAAGGTAAACTCTAAGACTCTTGTAGTATTCAATGTAGAAACACGGCTTGCATGACATCTTCTTAATCGAAACATCATTACAGAAGTAAAACAGAGGATTGAATCATTAATAAGATGTAAGAAACTAAGCGGTTTCATGTCTAAGATCATATATAACGCAACATACTCTGTTCTGATCAAAGAAACTCCAATAGTATCAGATCATAGATACTATTCAAAATGAACCCGCTATGATTACAAACCAAGTGTTATATAAATATTCAAAATGAATTGCTACCATGAGATCATCCCGTTCTGAAAATTGATACTTGAAGCTCATATACAAAAGGATCAGCAGAGCAATCCTCAAACCATATTAAAACCCTACAGAAGTTAACCTTGCAAAACAATCTGCGAAAATTTCCTGCTTTGTTGGAAGGCAAACAAAATACATGCTACTTTTCACAATGCTCAGATTTCAGTTTTTACATTCAAGGTCATGCTCTTCTATTAAAATTTGAAAGAAAAGATCGATCGTACTGCTGAATAAATCCCTCCAGGAATCAAATTCTTAAGACATCCACACTTAAATGGGCATGAATCAACAATACTACTAAAGCATTAAAATGAAATGCCCAGATTACAGATATTTCAAAACAAAAATGATTTATCTTTCAAACATAGAGATTTGAGAAAGACTTTAAAGCCTCGTAGCATTAAAATGAAATGCCCAGATTACAGATCTTTCAAAAACAATAAAGATTTGTCTTTCAACATGGAGATTTGAGAAAGATTTTAAAGCGTAGTAGCATTAAAATGAAATGCCCAGATTACAGATCTTTCAAAACAACAAAGATTTAAAAGCTGTTAGCCAAATGTTCATGTCATGATCTTTCAAAACAATAAAGATTTCTTTCTGGATTTGAAATTGTGGCTAAGTGTACCTATCTAACTCTTCAATTTCTTTTTTGAAACTGTGATCTTCAATCCAGAAACTGTAATCTTTTAAGGAGCATATATTTTTAACAGTAAACTCATTTAAATTATATAAATTTTATGTAAGACCCATTTAAATAATATAAATTTCATGTTGAATATGAAAATAATTAGATCTTTATTCTTTTGAGCAACACACCAATTAAAGGTTGAAATGATAAATTTGTGAGATTAAATATTTTGTATTTTTAAATACATAAATAAATATCTCTTAAAATTTTCTTTAAACACTTAGATTGTGTAAACTTTAATGCTTATAATTAAAGTAAGAAACATTCCAACAAAGGTTTAAAGCACCAAAGAATACTTACAAAGATACTATACAAATATAATAAATTAAAGCAACTAAAATTTTTCTCTCGACTGTTCACAGAATTTGAAATCTAAGAAAGAATCCATGAAAGGTCTGAAGCAATATAGAGTACTTACAATACTTAGAATGATTGCCTACTAGCAGAAGCAAAATTTGCAAAGTTCCGTGATCTCGATCTTTGTTTCGTTATTGCCATTGGATTCCGCAATAGAAGTTTTAATAGCAGGGATTCTAGTTCCCAAGAAACTTCGCTGTCCAACGCCGGCGCGATAGAGCGCGTAATCTAAACATCGGAGACTCAATCCAACTCTGGAGAGCCTACCGAGCCTACGCCGGCGCGATAGAGCGCGTAATCTAAACATCGGAGACTCAATCCAACTCTGGAGAGCCTACCGAGCCTTCGGCGGCTCTTTGACTGCACGCCTTTGACTTAGAATTCGTGTCAGAAGTTCGCAATAAATACATTGACGATGTAATATGGCGGGAGTTGTCTATAATGCGATTTTTTTGGAGATTTTGGCAGCAGAAGAAATTGAGCGTAAATTTTGATTTTTAATAGTTAAAATGGTTTTTTAACTGTATATTTAGATTCAGCGCCCTGGAAAACTCCTGGGACTCTTTGATTGTGCAAAAATTAGCTATCAAACTTACAATACAATTCCAATATATTGCTACCAAATTTTGACCAGAAAAACCAGCCAGAAAAACTTTCAAAAAGTCTCATTATACGCAACTACGTAATTGCGCCGTGTCCAAAAATAAGGGCAAAAAATATCTCCACAGTCTTCGGCCGGCGGCTCGGTGTCCAAAAATAAGGGCAAAAAATATCTCCACAGTCTTCGGCGGCTCTTTGACTGCACGCCTTTGAATTAGAATTCGTGTCCGAAGTTCGCAATAAAGACTTTGACGATGTAATTGCTCGGTGTCCAAAAATAATGGCAAAAAATATTCTTAAAATGAAGGTTTCTGAGTGCCAGTTCGACACGGCTGTTTGCAACTGCTTCCTGCTGAGAAGGAACCTTTATCACAGATGTTCAAAATAAGGGTCTCAGTGTGACACTTCGACACGGTTGTTTGCAACAGTTTTCAGATGCGTGCAGGAGAAGAAACATTTATCACATATGGGCGGTGGTCACCTGACATCCAAGAAAGTTGCACGTCAACAAAACGAACAGTAATTCAAATAAAATTAAATACCTTTTCAAATAAAATTAAATACCTTTTACATCTTGTTTTGGGGAATATTTTAGGTCAAACGTATTAGAAATGATCAAAACCTTATCACCTATTGGCGTCGGTCGTTTTCTATACCTGATATCCAAGATTTTGGCAGGTCAACTAAACAACAGTGCTTGAAAAAAACACAAAGGGCGTGATACCCTGGTACACAGTGATTTAAAAAAACACAAAGGGCGTAATACCCTGGGACACAGTGATTAAAAAAAACACAAAGGGCGTAATACCCCGGGACACTGATTAAAAAAAACGCAAAGAGGGTAATACCATGGGACACTGGGCCCCGTTATCTTTTTTTCCAGAAAAAAGGAAAGAAAAATATTGGCCGAAGTCCAATAGCATTATTTGTAAAACATACAACATGCAAAGCACAGCAGACTATGTTATATGTTCTCAAAAATCTGGAAAACTTTAATATTGAATGCTGTGCTATAGAGCTAGACTGATCATTTCTCTCTCTTTATTAAGCTTGGTATAAATACAGAAGATTGGAAATGGGAACATCCTCAGTACAAGAGAGTGGAAAATGGGAGAATTATCTTAAATCAAGAAAATCAGAAGCTATTTAAGGTTGTTCTTAAAGAACACTTTAAGAATATGGGAAAATTATTTTAAACCAAGAAAATCAGAAACTATTTAAAGTTGCTCTTAAAGAACACTTCCAGCTGCCAAAAACAACAATAAGGGCAGTAAGGACAACGCAAGAGATAAAATATATGTTGGTAGTAGTATGTTGATCCCCTTGATACACAAAGCTTTGAATTTATGTAAAAGGTCTAGGCCTATGAAAAGGATTGTAAATACCTTCCGAGCTAATCCTTGGTATGATAAAGAATGCAAAGATGCGAAAATATTTCTCAAAGAAAAACAAGCAAAGAAAGCAAGATTATATATAAACAATTGATAAAATCAAAGAAAGAAAGTTATGTGATTTCAAGAAGGAAGGAATTAATTTCTTTGTGAAAACATAATCCCAAAGGTTTCTGGAACAAACTACAGCAAAAGAAAAAGCAAATAGAAAACAATATCAAAGGGGCTTGGTGGTTAGACTACGCAAAACTTTTATATGAGAGGACTAATGAGAAAAGTAAGCCTCCCATAATTGTCTCCTCAACAAAGTTATTTTCAGTTGTAGATATTGAACGAAGTATAAAAAAACTGGCAAATGACAAGGTGCAAGACATTGACAATTTACAAGCATAATTTTTAAAATGGGGAATGAAGCTCCTAGTCCCACACATCAAGGAGATATTTAACATAGTCAATCAAGACAACTTTCTGGCTAAGTGGACAACCAGTGTTTTTATACCTCTACACAAAACCAGAGATATTAGTAACCCTTCTAACTACTGTACTATTATGATCAACCCTCTTCTTGGAAAACTTTATGGAGCATGCTAGAGCGCAGAATCAACAAATGTGCAGAACAAGAGGGAAAGAGAGAAAAGGGACAAGCTAGCTTTAGGCCTAAACATTCTACCATTGATCATTGTGATGGGACTAGTGTGTGACTTATGATTTAATCACCACAATAATTATTGATCAACAAATGATTTAATCGACGAACATATAATTAGTTTATTAAACAAGGATTAGTGCTGATATTTTGGATTGCATTGATGTTTGTATTGATTGCTCTGTACGCCGAGAGGACAGTTGTCCTGGCCTGGGGTTTCCTTTCCGCTCTTGGCTAAACCCTAGATTGTTTGTTACTCTCCGTCATTTTCGTTCTGCTCTGTTTGGTGTGAGAGCTCTGTGGTTCTGTGGGTGACTGTCACTGTTTTCAAGCTGATGCTTTGTTCGCACCGAATGTGGCCTCTCTGTTGGTAAGTGGGTAACTATGCTTAGCGTTTATGTTCACACTCTCATTAGCTCAACTCTGTCACTCGATTGTTGGCTTTGTTTTGACAGTTTCTCTGCTCTTTCAGTGATTCGGTGCTCACTATCTCTCCTTTGTTCCTCACACGTTCTTCTGAGCTTTCTTAATGGTTCCTTCAGCTGCCTGTATGGTTATCTTGTTGGTTGATTTGTCTGCGTGTTTTGAACATAGGTTGCGACCTCAAAAGGACCCTTTTCTCTACGTTCGCTCAACTCCGACAAGGTAAGAATTCGTTCTTTGCTAAATGTTGCACCCACAGTTTTTCTTATACACTAACAGTCATTGCTCCTTGCGAGCAGGGTTTCTTGCAATGGTCGCGATCCAAATGTGGGTTTCTTCATCTAGCGTTGGCTGTTGAACTGGTAAGTTCTTCCAGCATTTATCTCCCTTGCTATTAGTTATTCACTTCTCCTTCATTTTTTTCCAATTGACGATGCTAATGCTTTGTTATGGTGCCTATGCAGGTTGCTGTGTCTTCTGGTTGGACTACCCCTCGGCCCTTCCTTTGAATGGAACCGGTAGGATCTTTTCTTGCTGCAATTGTTTAGTCGAGGGTTTCTTTAGTCGCTTTCTTCGGTAGTGTAGTCGGTCGACCTGGGTTTCTATTGTAATGTCGTCCGGTGATGGAAATTTGGTCTTCGGGTTCAGTTGTGTTTGATGTCGTTGATTCTTCAGTGGTCTGTAGCGATTTTTAGGGTTATAACCCTAACCCTTGTTTCTCTGTTCTACTCCCGGAGGAGGGTTTACTCGGCCTTAGGGTCGCTAGATTTTTGGACTTGTAGTTGTATAGTTTATATGCAAGTTTGATACTGTAATCGCTTTTAAATATGAATGAAAAGATTTTTTTTTAATACACTGGGTTACCTCATTGATGAATTCTTCTTTGTGGTTGTATTTGTTTGATGAACGGCTTTGGCTGTAACGTACTCCGGTACCTCTGTAGCTTGTCAATATGACTAGAACTGCATGCTCAGTCTTCGATGCTTCTGTTTGTGTTCGATTTTGAAGTTGTACCTCTACTTGTCGTTTGATTATTGGAACTTCATCTCTGTTTAATCTGGAAGGATTCCTGGTAAATGTTACAGTTTTCTTTATGTTACAGATGACAGAAATTAGACAATAACACAATATTTAGACAGATGGATTTAGGAATGAAAAATATCTCTCTTTTTATTACTCTTCTGTATTGAAAATGTCGAACTCTCTCCACATTGTGGTACCTCTATTTTGTAAAGTTATTATATGGCTATGCAAACTATTTGCAGTTGCTTCTTTAGTTATACAGTTGATAACTATCTTGCTATTTTAATTTTTCTCATTCTGTAGCATACAAAGATAATATATTTCTTTCTATTGTTTTTTTTTTTCTTTCAAAAGTAAATAACTGTAAAAATAAACTAAAAAGAGGACCAGACAACCATGTGGCTGTAACCACTTCCACCTAAATATGTTGACCGTAAATGCCTATTAACTGACAATGACATAAGACAAGTTTCTAACACCGTTTTTAATTAACAAACATAAATGAAATTTAAATACTAATGAACCTCTCCTCCTTAGCTGAGACCAATACCTGATCATGGTGACCTTAGTTGGATGCTCCTACATCAGGCTCTTGGGGTAAGAAAGATTCATGACTCTCGTCCATGAGCTTCTCGATTGAATAGCCTGCCTGCTTTATTTGTCTGGAGTTAAGCCATGAATTGTCCTTAATGGGATGGTTCTTCCACTTGACCAGATATTGCAGATATTCTTTCCGCTGAGTTTGCTTGGCCACCTGAGTGTCGAGGATCCTTTCAATCTCAAGGGGCTAAGCATAAGGCATTTGTCTCATTGAAGTCTCACTTCCTTCCTGTGTGTCTCGTGTAGGCCGTGTTGTACTGTCTTCCTCTGAACCATCAGTGTGTGGAAAAAAGTCTGCCACATTAAAGATGGGCAAGATGCCTATTCCTGGTGGCAGCTATAATTCATAAGCATTGGCTGAAAATTTTCATAGAATTTTGCAGGGGCCTATCTTTTTGTACTTTAGTTTTTTGTATGCACCTCTAGGAAAGCATTCCTTGCGCAAATGCGCTAGGACTTCCTCCCCCACATTAAACTGTACCTCTCGCTATTTTAAATATTCCCGCTGCTTATACCTTTGACTGCTATCCTGCAACTTCATTTTCACCTGCTCGTGTAGATAATTCATTGCTTTAGCGAAATCTTCCCCATCAATACTTCGTTTTTCCTACTATCCTAGATCTCGTAACTCATGCACTCCGTGAGGATGCATGCAATATAAGATCTTAAAAGGACTATAACTCGTGCTGCAATTGGGTGAGTTGTTGTAAGCGAGCTCTCCCTCGGCAAGTACTCGATCACACATTCATGAATTTTCACCAATCAAACTTCGTAGTAGGTTCCCCAAGCTCCTGTTTACCACCTCTGTTTTCCCATCGGTCTGCGGGTGATAAGCAGAGCTGAAACTTAACTACGTCTCCATCTTCTTCCACAAGGTGTGCTAGAAGTGCCCTGTAAATTTCACGTCCCTGTTAGAAAGAATGGACTTAGGTAGACCGTGTAGCCTAACGATCTCTGTGAAGAACAAGTGGGCCACGTGGGTGGCATCGCTGGTTTTTCTGCAAGGGATGAAATGTGCCATCTTTGAAAACCGGTCTACTACTACCATCACCGAATCATAACCCTGCTGCATCCTTGGTAGACCCAAGATGAAGTCCAAGCTAACTGAGTCCCACAGTCTACTCGGAATGGGCAATGGTGTGTAGAGTCCTATTTTCTGACTGTTTCCTTTCACCAACTGACACACTTTACATCTGGTCACAAATCTCTGCACATCCCTTCGCATTCTTGGCCAATAATAAAAATGGCTGAGTTGTTCTAACATTTTGTCTATGCTGAACTGCCCGGCTAGACCTCCACTTTGCTTCTCCCAAATGATATTCTCTCTCATTGAACAATCGGGAATGCATAACTGTCCCCCTTTAAACAATAGCTTCTCCTGCAAGTTATAGTCCAACCACGGACTATTGTTTCTTAGCAAAGGATTCTGACATGCTTTATAAGCCTCTTTGAAATCCACGTCGACCTGATACAAGTCTTTCAAATGCTCAAAGACCAACACTTGTATCGTACTCTCCTGTAAGAGCAAGGCTTTCCTGCTCAACGCATCCACCACCTTATTGGCTTGCCCGCTAATGTGTTTAAACACAAAGGTGAAACTCTGCAAATATTCAACCCACTTTGCATGCTTGTGATTTGGCTTACGCTGTTGCATCACGTATTGCAGTGTAGAATTATCTGAAAATAAAACAAACTCATTCCCCAGCAGGAAGTGTCTCCAATGCTTCAGTGCTTGGACGATAGCATAGAATTCTTTGTCATAGGATGAATACTTCTGCCTGCTCTCATTCAACTTCTCGCTGAAAAATGCAACAAGTTTGTCTTCTTGGCTAAGTACAGCTCCAATGGTTGTACCGCTTGCATCACAATGAACTTGAAAAAGATTTTTAAAATCTGGCAATCTCAGGATTGGTCTTTTTGTGATCTTCTTCTTCAATGGATGAAAACTCCTCTCTGCTACCTCGGTCCAACAAAAAGGTTGACTTGCCTTCTTTATAGTTTCCAACATAGGTGCGCAGATTTCACTGAAATTCCTTATGAATTTACGATAAAAACTTGCCAGCCCATGAAAAATACGTACCTCAAACAGACTTTTTGGGGATGGCCAGTTGAAAATTGCTGCAATCTTCTTTGGCTCCATCTTCAACTCGTTTTCTGCAATCACAAAACCTAGATAAACCAGTTCCTTTTGCAAAAAAGTGCATTTTTTTAGATTTATCATCAGCTTATTTTGCTGCAATTTTTCCACCACACTTCGAACATATCGAAAGTGTTCCTCCCTTGTCTTGCTAAAAATTAATATGTCATCAAGGTACACTTTTACAAACTTTCTAATGAATTCCTTCAACATTTCGTTCATCAATCACATAAAGGTACTAGGTGCATTACTTAGTCCGAATGGCATTACTAGCCACTCATACACCCCTTCATTGGTCTTGAAGGATGTCTTCCACTCATCTCCTTCCCTGATTCGAATCTGATGATAACCACTCTTCAGATCAATCTTCAAGAAGTATGCTGCCCCACTCAAGCAGTCCATCATGTCGTCCATCCGTGGTAGTGGAAATCTGTACCTGATGGTAATCTTGTTGATGGCCCTCGAATCTGTGCACATTCGCCATTCTCCTCCTTTCTTGGGAGCGAGAATTGTTGGAACTACGCAAGGGCTCAAACTTTCCCTTATTAGCCCTTTATCCAGTAATTCCTGCACCTATTTTTTGATTTATTCATTATCTTTGGGGCTTATCGGATACACTACCTTATTCAGTAGACTTGCTCCAGGTATAAAGTCAATATGATGACTTATACTTCTCTTTGGAGGCAATTTATCTGGTAAGTCGTCCACTACAATATTGCTGAATTCTTGCAGCATTTCCTAAATTTTTGCAGGAAAATCTGACACTTTTGTGTGTAACAACACTGTCTTTTCTCTTCTTACAACAGCATAGCTTACTTCATTATTTTCAATCTGCTTCAAAAACTGTTTTCCACCCATTACTAACACTCTCGTCTTGCTTGTTTCTGATGTCTCCTCCTCCTTGATGGGCACAAGTGTGTGCTTGATCCCATCTTTGACAAACTTATAATAGTTTGTCTTCCCGACATGCACTACCTTTCGGTCATACTGCCATGGCCTTCCTAACAGTATGTGACATACGTCCATTAGCATAATATCACAAATAACCTTGTCTTTATACCTGCCAATATGGAACTCAACTTCGCATTGTTCATCCACCAACAGCTGATGGCCTTTCTTTAGCCATGATACCTTGTAAGGATTGGGATGCTTCAGCCGCTTCAACCCCAACTTCTCCACCATCTTCGTGGCAACCAGATTATCTGTGCTCCCACTATCGATAATCAGCTTGCGACTTACAAATTGTCCAGAATAATGCTTTCCTTTGAGTTTGTTTAACTGTTTCTTTGGCTGGTTTCAGCACTACTTTGTTTAGAACTAATGCTTCCCCTGTTTCTGGCACATTTTTTGCTTCCTGGGGAGGTGCCTCTGCTTCCTCGGGTTGTGCAACAAATGCTCCTCTTTAACTAGCTTGTTCTGCTTCAGGACATTCAAAAGATCTGTGCCCCTACTTATGGCACCTATAGCATTGATAGTTAGCTCCTTTGCCTCAGCCATTCCCTCTTGCTTGCTGATATGGCCTGCCACCTCTAGTGTTATCTCCTTTATCCACTGTCCCTATATTTTTGGAACTGCTGCCTTCTTCACTATTGTTGGTAGTTCGTCCTCTGCCATAAGACTGTCCTCTTCCACTGCTGGTTCCTGTCCTCTCCTAGCATTTTGTTTTCTAGTGATCTTTTCCTCTGCCTTCATGGCACTTTGGTAAGCTTCCTCTATATTTTTTGGGGAAAGAATGCTGATTTCATCTAGTATTTCCAATCTCAAACCATTTACATACCTTGTTGTTTTCTCCAAGGTTTCCTCGGGATAACCAGCTCTTAAATTTACCCGGTAGAACTCTTCAGTATACTCTCTTACTGTCATCCCTTTTTGTTTCAAATTTTGCACTTGCCGATGCAGTACAATCTGGTAGTCTTTGGGTAGAAATCTGCCTTTCAACTTGGCCACCATTCTTGACCATTTCTTTATTGGCAACTTGTTCATCCTCCTTCTCTCTGCTTGGACACTATCCCACCACAAGGCTGTGTGTCCCTTCAGCTTCGTTGCAACGAACTTAACTCTCCGATCTTCACTGACCTCTTCACACTCAAAAAATTTGTCCAATTCGTTGATCTAGTCCAATAGAACTTTTGTGGACAAGTTGCCGTCATAATTTGGAATTTATGGTTTAGGCTTGCTACTAGAAAATAGGACCAACCTCAACAATCTCATTTCTGGACCTTCTTCATCCGATCCATTTTTTGTCACTACAACTTCTTCTTCACTATCATCTCCTACCTCTAGATCCCTTCTCCTCCTTGCTTCAACTACCTCCAAACGGGCAATAAGGATCCTAATTTCCTCCCGCAATCCTTCCTCTGCTATTCTCCGACCACCTCTTCCATGACCTCATCTTCCTACCTACATTTCTCAGGCAAATTCTAAAACCTGGCTCTGATACCACTATGATGGGACCAACCCGTGACTTATGATTTAATCACCACAATAATTATTGATCAATAAATGATCTAATCAACAGATATATAATTAGTTTATTAAACAAGGATTAGCTAATATTTTGTATTGCATTGATGTTTGTATTGATTTCTCTGTACACCGAGAAGAGAGTTGTCTTGGCCTCGAGTTTCCTTTCCGCTCTTGGCTAAACCCTAGTTTGTTTGTTATTCTCCGTCATTTTTGTTCTGCTTTGTTTGATGTGAGAGCTCTGCAGTTCTGTGGGTGACTGTAACTGTTTTCAAGTTGATGCTCTGTCCGCACCGAATGTGGCCTCTCTGTTGGTAAGTGGCTAACTATGCTCAGCGTTTATGTTCACACTCTCGTTAGCTCGGCTCTGTCACTCGATTGTTGGCTTTGTTGTGACGGTTTCTCTGCTCTTTCGGTGGTTCGGTGCTCACTGTCTCTCCTTCGTTCCTCACGCATTATTCTGAGCTTTCTTAATGGTTCCTTCAGCTGCCTATATGGTTATCTTGTTGGTTGATTTGTTTGTGTGTTGTGAACACAGGTTGCGGCCTCAAAAGGACCCTTTCCTCTGCGTTCGCTCAACTCCAGCAAGGTAAGAATTCGTTCTTTGCTAAATGTTGCACCCACAATTTTTCTTATACACTAACAGTCGTTGTTCCTTGTGAGCAGGGTTTCTTGCAATGGCCGTGACCCAAATGTGGGTTTCTTTGTCTAGCGTTGGTTGTTGAACTGGTAAGTTCTTCTGGCGTTTCTCTCCCTTGTTGTCAGTTATTCACTTTCTCCTTCATTTTTTCCAGTTGACAATGCTAATGCTTTGTTATGGTGCCTATGTAGGTCGCTGTGTCTTCTGGTTCAACTACCCCTCGGCCCTTCCTTCAAATGGAACCAGTAGGATCTTTTCTTGCTACAATTGTTCAGTCGAGGGTTTCTTTAGTCTCTTTCTTTCGTACTGTAGTTGGTCGACCTGGGTTTTTATTGTAACATCGTTCAGTTGATGGCAATTTTGTCTTCGGGTTCCGTTGTGTTTGATGTCATTGATTCTTCAGTCGTTCGTAATGATTTTTAGGGTTATAACCCTAACCCTTGTTTCTCTATTCTGCTCCTGGAGGAGGGTTTACTCAGCCTTAGGGTCGCTGGATTTTTGGACTTGTAGTTGTATAGTTTATATGCAAGTTTGACACTGTAATCACTTTTAAAGATGAATGAAAAGAATTTTTCTTTTAATACACAGGGTTACCTCTTTGATGAATTCTTTTATGTGGTTGTATTTGTTTGATTAACGACTTCGAATGTAGCGTACACCGGTACCTCTGTAGCTTGTCAATATGACTAGAACTACATGCTCAGTCTTTGATGCTTCTGTCTGTATTCGATTTTGAAGTTGTACCTCTGCTTGTCATTTGATTATTGGAACTTCATCTCTATTTAATCTGGAAGGATTCTTGGTAAATGTTACAATTGTCTTTACGTTGCAGATGATAGAAAATTAGACAATAACACAGTATTTAGACAGATGGATTCAAGAATGAAAAATATCTCTCTTTTTATTACTCTTCTATATTGAAAATGTTGAACCCTCTCCACACTATGGTACCTCTGTTTTGTAAAGTTACAATATGGTTATGCAAACTGTTTGCAATTGCTTCTTCAGTTATACAGTTGATAACTATCTTGTTGTTTTAATTTTTATCATTCTGTAGAATACAGAGATAATATATTCTTTCTGTTGTTTTGTTTTTTTTTCAAAAGTAAATAAATGTAAAAATAAAGACCAGACAACCGTGTGGTTGTAACCACTTCCACCTAACTATGCTGACCCTAAATACCTATTAACTGACAATGACATAAGACAAGTTCCTAACACTGTTTTTAATTAACAAACATAAATAAAATTTAAATACTAATGAACCTCTCCTCCTTAGCTGAGACCAACATCCGGTCATGGTGCCCTCAGTTGGATGCTCTTGCATCAGGCTCCCGTGGTAAGAAAGATTCATGACTCCCGTCCATGAGCTTCTTGATTGAATAACCTGCTTACTGTATCTGTTTGGCGTTAAGCCATGAACTGTCCTCAATGGGACGGTTCTTCCATTTGACCAGATATTGCAAATATTATTTCCATCGAGTTCGCTTGGCCACCTGAGCGTTGAGGATCCTTTCGATCTCAAGGGGCTGAGCATAAGGCATCTGTCTCATCCAAGTCTCACTTCCTTCTTGTGTGTCCCGTGTAGGCCGTGCTATACTATCTTCCTCTGGACCAACAGTGTATGGAAATAGGTCTGCCACATTAAAGATGGGAAAGATGCCTATTCCTGGTGACAGTTGTAATTCATAAGCATTGGCTGAAAATTTTCATAGAATTTTGCAGCGGCCTATCTTTTTGTACTTCAGTTTGTTGTATGCACCTCTAGGAAAACGTTCCTTGCGTAAATGCATGAGGACTTCATCCCCCACATTAAATTGTACCTCTCATCGTTTTAAATTTGCCCACTACTTATACCTTTGACTGCTGTCTTGCAACTTCATTTTCACTTGCTCGTGTAGATCATTCATTACTTTAGCGAAATCTTCCCCATTAGCACTCCGTCTTTCTTGTTGTCCTAGATCTCGTAACTCATGCACTCTGTGAGGATGCATGCCATATAAGATCTGAAAAGGATTGTAACCCGTGTTGTGATTGGGTGAGTCATTGTAAGTGAACTCTACCTGGGCAAATACTCAATCCCACATCTGCGAATTTTCACCGATCAAACTTCATAGCAGGTTCCCCAAGCTCCTGTTTACCACCTCTGTTTTCCCATTGGTTTGCGGGTGATAAGCAGAGTTGAAACTTAACTACGTGTCCATCTTCTTCCACAAGGTGCACCAGAAGTGCCCAGTAAACTTCACGTCCCTGTCAAAAAAAATGGACTTAGGTAGATCGTGTAGCCTGACGATCTCTGTGAAGACAAGTGGGCCATGTGAGTGGCATCGCTGGTTTTTCTGCAAGGGATGAAATGTGCCATCTTTGAAAATTGATCTACTACTACCATCATCAAATCATAACCCCGCTGCGTCCTTGGTAGACCCAAGATGAAGTCCAAGCTGACTGAGTCCCATGGTTTACTCAGAATGGCCAATGGTGTGTTGAGTCCCGTATTCTGACCATGTCCTTTTGCCAACTGACACACTTTACATCTGGTCACAAATCTCTGTACATCCCTTCACATTCTTGGCTAATAATAAAAATGGCTGAGTTGTTCTAACGTTTTTTCTATGTCAAAATTCTCAGCTAGACCTCCACTGTGATTCTCCCAAATGATATTCTCTCTCCTTGAACAATCAGGAATGCATAATTGTCCCCCTCTAAAAAATAGCTTCTCCTGCAAGTTATAGTCCAACCACGAACTATTGTTTCTCAGCAAAGGATTATGACAGGCTTCATTAGCCTCTTTGAAATCTGCACTAGTCTGATACAAGTCTTTCAAATGCTCAAAACCTAGCACTTGTCTCGTACTCTCCTGCAAGAGCAAGGCTTTCCTGCTCAATGCATCCGCCACCTTGTTGGCCTGCCCGCTAATGTGTTTCAACACAAAGGTGAAACTCTACAAATATTCAACCCACTTTGCATGCTTGTGATTCAATTTATGTTGTTGCATCACGTATTGCAATGCAGAATTATCCGAAAAAAAAAAAAAAAAAAAAAAAAAAAAAAAAAAAAAAAAAAAAAAAAAAAAAAAAAAAAAAAAAAAAAACTCATTCCCCAATAGGTAGTGTCTCCAATGCTTCATTGCTTGGATGAAAACATAGAATTATTTGTCATAAGATGAATACTTCTTCCTGCTCTCATTCAACTTCTTACTAAAAAACACAACAGGTTTGTCTTCTTGGCTAAGTATAGCTTGAATGGCCGTACTGCTTGCATCACAGCAAACTTGAAAAAGCTTTTTAAAATCTAGCAATCTTAGGATCGGTCTTTTTGTGATCTTCTTCTTCAATAGTTGAAAACTCCTCTCTGCTGCCTCTGGACGGCGAGGTCTCATGGACGTCATTAAAAACCATCTCATTTCATTTCATTATCTGAAAGCGATAATAAATTACATGGTGAGGATCTTTCCAAAAATTAACTAGAGAGTATCCCTGATTTTCTGAAGAAGACTATAACATAACAGAGATTTCTGAAGGAAAATTCCTGAGCGTTTACAAGAGGATAGCCACCGAGAGTGAAGCCATATTTCTGCAAACAAAAGCTTGTAATACATATCTCCTTGAAGTGACTGTGCAACTACTGGATGTTAAAGAAGAACTAGAGAACATGAAGTTCATTTTTGAAACACTGATCCGAGCTGCTAATAAATTCAAAACTAGGAAAAGGAGGAGTCATACGATGCCTACTCTGTCCTCTGTCGAAGAATTGTGCCATGTCCTGTTACTTGAATATCGGTAGAGAGAGAAAATCTCCCTTGTTAATGATATTTGGTCCATTTAGTTCTCATGGGCTTCACGGAAAAGTATCCACAATGTCTTTAGATAGGTTGTTCCCTAAGGTTTTCATCATATCTATCCAGGATATGTTCATCTATGCAGATTTCTGTGTCTTTGTACTCTCAAAATATTTCATTGAAATAATTCCTCTATAAGTTGAGAGGATCCAAGGCATTTTAGTTCAGTCCGAAATGGCTCTGCCATTGTTTTAACCATTATGGTTTATGTCCCATCTAGTTTGCATACATGGTTCCAAATTTTAACATAAAATAATATTCCTTCTGTTCATTATAATGACAGAGGAAATCCCACCATAATTTGGTATACCCCTTAAAGTCATAAACAATTCCAGGGAAAACAATTTTTGGATTTCTTTGGGGTCAATGCCTTGGCCACTCAGGGTCCCTTGGTATATTTAGAGTAAAATATTTATGATATTTATTTTCTCTAGTATTTTCCTATCTCCATATTTTAGTGATGTCCAAGAAATAATTTGTGAGAGTGTCTGCTAAATTAATACAATGCATTGCATTTTGGTGGACCATTAGGGGTATCCATCTCCTTCGTTGTGGATGATGTCTCCATTATGGAACTAAATGTTGAATATCATTATGAGACTGCAAATTTGTATCCAAAACCTACATGTGACGAAATTTCCAAGTAGGTTCTCATTCACTGCAACATTGATTCCATGATTTTGTTTCAAGGATTTCTCTGCAAATTTCATCATTCTCTTTCCATTCTGTCACTATTACAATATAGTGAACTGGTTCCTGAACATTTTTCTCTGCTCAAGAAATATGGGATGCATTTTTCATTGTCCTTTATATATTTTTTGAATGTCAAAATCAAAATTGGCAAACAAGGCTTGCCATCGAGCAAACTTTGCCTCTCCTGACTTTTTAATATCTTTGTTAAGGACATTTTTCATAGCAGAAGCATCATTTCTTAACAAAAATCTCATATTTATCAAATGAATTTCAAAATTTTCTAATAGATTACAGGCGGCTTTAGCTTGATTTTTAGTGGTGGAATAATTCTTTTCAATGTCAGACCATGTCTTAGAATAAAATTGAATGATTTGTTCTTTATTCCCTTTCTTTTGTTTGAGTACTCCTCCCCATCCAAGCTTACTAGCGCTAGATTCTACAATCTTAGGCAAAGATTCAATTGCAACGTAAAGGATGGGTAGGTGCCTGACCTTTTCTTGGATTTTTCTCACTGATTGTGTGTGGTCTTCTGTCCATGGAAGAGGTTCCTTTTCTATTCTGTCATTCAAGATTTTGCGATCCTAAGCATAATGCTTGTAGAAATTGTAAACATAATTTAGGCAGCCAATAAACCTTTGCAATTGTGTTTTATCTATAATTTTGTTGGGGAATTTATCTGTGAATGCAACAACATGTTACTCGAGAGTGATCTGTCCATTAGATATAGTACGTCTCAAAACTTGATGTCACTTCTGAACAACTCAATCTTATTTTTACTGACAACTAACCTAGTTTCTTTAACCAGTTAGAAAAAAATACGAACATGCTTGAAATGATTTTCTACAATTTTTGAGAAAATCAATATATCATCAATATAAACTAGCAACCATTCAAACTAATGTTTGATCCATTATTATTTGGAATTTGGAGGGAGCATTTTTAAGGTTGGAGGGAGCATTTTTAAGGCCAAACAACATGATGTTCCATTCATAGTGTCCAACAGGTACACTGAAAGCAATTTTAAACTTGTCTTCATCCTTGATTGATATCTGCCAAAATCCAAATTTAATATCAAATTTAGAGAAAATTCTAGCACCTGTTATTTTGGATATCGGACATACCTTGTGTGGAATTGGTTATGTTGAGAGGTTTATAGTTTATGACCAGATAGGGTACCCCTCAAATTTGTTTAGAGTGTTTATTTACATAAAATCCATAACAGTTCCAAGGTCTGTTAGACTCTCTAATAAGTTTCTTATTTAAAAGAATCTGGATTTCCTTCTGACACAACTTTATGTATTCTTCATTTATTGGAATTGCTCGGATTTTACAGGGCTTTCCAGTGTATTCAATTTTGTAGGGCAGCTCAAAATAATATTGCTTTTGGTGCCAGAAAGCATTTGGTTCTTCTGCACATACTTATGCTTCAAACTATTGTTGAAGTGCTTTAATTTTCACCTTGATAGTCTGTTGCGCTAACCTTTCTTCAGTTCATAGATTAGCCCTCTCATTCTCGACATCTTGTAACCCGCTTTTTGCTTTGGTCAAATCTTCCATAACTTGAACTATCATAGAGACCCTGGGGGATGAGGCAAATGGAAGAGTAACTTTAAGAGGTTGGTTCTCCTTTGTAAGAATCGTTATAAAATATCTTGCTTTACCATTTTTTAATCTGGTGGATCCATGAGGCTCTACTGCTGCTATGAATGGCATTCCCAATATACATTCAATGGGGATATTGAAGACTGCGAATTTCATGTTTATGCAATAATCTTTAAAACACAGTGGCTTTCGGTACTTCACACTGAAGATTTAACTTGAGGCCTCCAATGCTAATAATTTCCCTCTTTGATTTTTGCCAATAGCTAGTAGATATTTCCTTTTTGTTCAAAACATTAATAGTAGACCCACTATCTATTAATGTTCTTAGCAAAAGAAATTGTCCTTGTATGACAAGGTTTATCATGACATGTAATTGTTGATGTTGGATGGCAATAATTCTCATGGAGTTCAATCCAAATAAATCATTAGCTTCATAAATCTCAACATTTGGATTTCTAGTTGAACAATGAGGCTCTCTCTCAAAATATTCAACAATCGAAACTTATGTAGTCTTCTTTCCTTTCTCAATTTTTATAACCTTTTTTTTTTAATTCGACAATTTTGCTTTTTCACATATTAATTTCATTTCCTAGGTCACTCAGAGTGAGTGTTCTAGGATTTTGTGTCATGTTTTGTCTTATGAAAGATTTAGTATTTCTTTCAAAAGAAGCATCTACAAATAAAGATTTCTTGCTATCAGAATTATCATAATTTGAAGCAGTGTGTAGATGGGACTTCAACATAGTTTTGAGAAAGGTGTCCATAAGATTCTCTTTCATTTCTCATTCATGCAAAGATTTGATACTTGCAAGAACTTTGTGTCTTCATCATTAGCTGCGTGAGCCATACAAATTTTAAATTTTTGTGGCGGTTATGCTTTCTTTTCATCTGTAGAATCAAAATATGAATCAAAATAATCTGTATCATTATTATTTTTACAGTTACAGTCATCAGAGTCTCCACAATCACAATCAATAAGAAGGAATTCTTCTTCTGTATCAGATGAAGATTCTGAACTGAAACTAGAAGTTTCAGTACAATCATCATAACGCCGATGTTTGAGGATATTAATTTCTTATTTTACTGGAAATAGAACATGTGGACATTGGTTTGTATTGTGATGGGGTGATTGGCATCTGTTGCACTTACGGGCCAATGAAGATTGTGTTTGTGCTTGTTGTGCTTTTTGAGCCTTTTCTTGTTGAATTTTTTGTGCCCTTTCTTGAGAATTTTTACCCCTGTTCTGTTTGGATTCATTACCTAGTGGGCACTAGTTTTCCAAGTGACCCTTCTGGCCATAGAGCCAACATACAACTTTCTCCCATGCTTTCTTTCTATGATTTTGTAGGTGAATATGTTCAAGAGAGAAGTAATGGGTTCTTGGAATTCTTCTAATTCTCCTTGGAGCTGACTTGTTGTAATCTTTATTAGAGGGTGTGTGAAATCTCTGTTTTTTTAGAGACAACTTTTTTATTACCTCCTTGGCCCTTTTTCTTTTCACATTGGGATCATATATATAAAGACCATATTTTTGACATATTGACCTACTATCGAGTAACCTGGAAAGCTTTTTGATAAAATTGTTAACTTTCATATTGGTGCATAGCACTACCAATGCCTTGGTAATTAAAGCATAAATTTCTCCCCAAGTATAAGACTCTTAAGGCAATTAGAAGATTTCTTGATTTTTTAAATATTCAACAAATTTGCTGGAAAGTGCAATGATATATACCTTCTTCTAATGTAAATTCTTGTTGTCTTTGACTTCATAGATTCTTTGAACCCATTCCCTATGAAAATATGCATACTAAGACATCTTTTTACATTTAATGTTCATCAGGATTATGGAATGTTTATCAACAATCTTAGGCTCAATACCACACTAGTGTTCTAGAATCATACCTATTAGGGCACCTACCATATTTCTATGAGGGGTGGATCCATCAGAATGATGAATAATATCACCTATTTCATCCTTCAATACTTCCTGTGACATTTTATCTATCATAGCTAATGATGATTTTGCTTTCCACCATCTAGCCAAGCTACCAGTGAAACATTGAATAATGGATTTACAAGCCTCAATTTCATATTTACCTTTCATGCACATAATTTTATATTATGTGTAAATTCTATCTATCATTTGCTTGATTTTAATCATACTCATATTATCAATATTCCATTTAGAGTACCATTCATCAACAAAGCTTTGGACTTCTAGTAATTTTTCTTTGCCATATAGGTAAGGAGCTGGAGGCAGGGACATATGACACGAAAAAGGTTCATGGATGGGAAGGACATGTGACTGGGGTTCTTGATTTTATGAGGATTCTTCTTTCTAGGAAGTCTATGGTTTCTCTTTTGGAAAGAGGCGGGGAAAGGTTTTTACCCACTTGTGAGGCTTGATCATAGAGACAGGATGGCTGGTCAAATAAGTCAAGGGAATAGACTTATTTGATTTGGATTTTTGATACTTTCCTAGTTTTTTGTTTATCTCTGATATTTTTTCATTGGTGTAGCACAAATATTTTTGCACTCCATCTAATTCTTCATGTTTCTCTTTTATTTTTTCTTTCAAATCTAGAGTAAGTTGTGTAACTCCTCTAGTTTCATTTGAGACTCGTGGTAAAGAAAACTAAAAATTATTTATATCTGAAGAGATGGTATTTACAGTGGCTTGAAGATCTTCAACATGCCCTTTATGAGCATAATCATTTGAGATGAAAATATGTACAACCATACCCTTGAGTGTTGTATGGGTCCAACTAATTTGTTCACTAATGGCTTGTAATCGATGGTCTGTATTACTCATGACAAATTCATCTTTGAGCACTAGGGGGACAACTTTGGATTGGTTTCTTTCTTCTTCCAAAATGGTTCCCTTGAATAGTGGAAAGATTGAGGGAGATTCAATTTTTGTTCCATCCAGACCTGTCTATTTTTGTTTATATGTAGTTTTCCCACCCATCATTTGAACACTAGGCATTTCTTGTAGTTCTTTCCACTCATAAAATGATATCCACCAATCATTTACTTCCATGTACTCTTTCCTTTTTTGTGAAAAAACTTGCTTTTTTGTTATTGAAGTAATAACATTGAATTTAATGGCCTTGGGATGTGTAAAGAGATTCCAATTTATCATATTCTTCATCGATTCTAAATCTAATAGATGTCTTTTGCAATGTTTCATTAGTGAGAAAAAATTATGCATTTCCAGTTTGGAGGGTCTTTTATTGTCACCTGCAAATTTTTGTTTTTTATTTTTGGAATCTTGAGGTAGGTATGACTTTGTGAACTTGTTGTACATATCCTAGGTCATATCGCGCTGTGTCAAGTTGCCTCATTTTTCTTAACATATATGTTAATCTTGTTGGGTTGTGTTATATTCTTTCCACAACTAGCTCCCCTAGTTAAACTGGGGGGTTAGAGGGGGGGTGGAGCCCTCCCATTGTTGCGGCAACTGCACAACCGGGGGGGGTCACATGGGGTTTGAGGGGGGGCAGTAACCCCCCTTGTTGCCCCGGGGAAATATTTTTTGGACCCTATTTTAGGTGGGCGGTCCTACCTATGGTTTTGTGCATGGTTTTCGCAAATAGTTTTGGGTGCAATAGTTTTTGCTCCATGGTATTGGATGCTTCGGCATGTATATATATGTATTCTAACATTGAAAGGAAAATAATGAAAAATCAATCTGGCAGTCCAGGTTTTGGGATCCAGGGGAAAATCTCTGTGTATATTTATTTTATGTGTTATGCTCTTACTATTGTTTATTTTTTGTGTCTTAGAATTCGTATGCAGGTAATTTCACTCGGGCCTATGGTATAGCCTGTCGAGTGGGAGATCCGTGTGATAGATTTTGGTGGTGAAAGAAGATGATGAGTTGTGGAAAGATAGAGATTGAGAAATTTAATGCTCAGAGTTTTGAGTTGTGGAAAATCAAGATGAAGGATCTACTAGGGGACAAAGATCAGTGGATCATGGTAGATTTGGGTACTAAACCAATGGGAGTGTTCGATGAAGAATGGAAGAAG
The DNA here is from genome assembly GCA_000404065.3 of Pinus taeda. Taxonomy (NCBI): domain Eukaryota; kingdom Viridiplantae; phylum Streptophyta; class Pinopsida; order Pinales; family Pinaceae; genus Pinus; species Pinus taeda. The sequence continues at coordinate 251,047 of APFE031611611.1, forward strand.
TTGGATCAGAAGGCAAAGAACACAATATGATTGTGTGTCTCATATTCAGTATTTTTGAATGTATCAAGGGAAGCTATGAAGAAGGATTTGTGGGACAAGTTAGGGACTTTGTATCAATCTAAGTCTCTGGTGAATAAACTGTTGCTATGGAAAAAGCCGTCTAACCTGAGGATGAAAGATGGAGACTCGATGATAAAGTAGTTGAATGCATTTAATATTGTGGTAAGTCAGTTATTATCTGTTGATATTAAAAATTCAGATGAAGATAAGTGCATCAATTTGTTGTGTTCTCTACCAGATTCATGGGATAGTCTGGTTATTGCAATAGGTAGAAATGCAACTATCTTGCAAGTTGATGAAATAGCCTCATCCTTATTAACGAAGGAGATGAGGCAAAAAAATATGGAGAGCTAGAATGGTGATGCCTTGTCTATATGAGGAAGGTCCCAGAACAGAAACAAAAATAATTCATCGAGTGGGAGATCTAAATCTAGAGGGAGATCTAAATCTCTAGGAAAACCTGTAAAGGTGTGCTGGAAATGTAGAAAGGAAGGGCACTACAAAAGAGACTGTAAATCTAAAGCTCCTGACAAAGGAAAGGGGTTGATGATGTTCTTTCTGCAAGAGGCAAAAACCACCTCAGATGAAGGTTGGGATGTGTACATTGCTTCTTCAAGTACACATGTAGATCATGAGGCATGGTTGATTGAATCAAGTGCATCCTTTCACTTCACTCCCCATAGAGAGTGGTTCTGTGAGTATGAGAAATATGATGGTGATTATGTCTTCTTGGAGGATGACAGGAAGGCTAAAATCGTTAGTTGTGGAAAAGTTAAGTTGAATTTGCAAGGTGAAAGGATTAGAACACTTTTGGGTGTTTTGCATATTCTTGCATTGGCTAGAAATATGATTTCTGTAAAAAAGATGGATGATGCAGGTGTAAAAACAGTGTTTGAGAAGGATACATGTAAGATGGTTCGGGGAGCACTGGTATTGATGCAGGGAGTTTAGATTGGAACACTATACAAGCTACAAGGTAGCACTGTTGTTTATGGGTGCAACAATTCCGTGGTTCCTGAAAGTGGAGCAGAAAATCTAGTGGTCTTTGGAGAAAAGACCATGCTATGGAATCAAAGGCTTGGACATGTTGAAGAGAAGGGCCTTTGAATACTTCATGGTAAAGGTATGGTAGAAGGTATCACTAATAGCTCTCTGGATCTTGATTTCTATGAAAATTGTGTATATGGGAAGCAAAATCGGGTGAGTTTCCCCTCTAGTGGTAAGAGGGTGAAACAAATATTAGAGCTTGTGCATAGTGATGTGTTTGGACCTGTGAAAGTTCCATCACTGGGTAAGTCCATGTACTATGTATGATTTATAGATGAATTCTCAAGGAATACATGGATATATCTCCTTAAGAATAAATCTGAAGTCTTTGACAAGTTTAAAGAATTTAAGGCTCTGGTGGAAAACCAGATAGACGAGAAGATAAAGGTGCTGAGGACAAATAATGGTGGAGAGTTTTGCAAGAAGGAATTCAAAGAATTCTATAAGAAGTGTGGTATAGCACAAAATAAGACTATTCCATACACACTTGAGCAAAATGGAGTTGCAGAAAGAATGAACAAGACATCGATGGAAAGGGAAATAAGCATGCTCAGTGGTGTCGGGTTAGGACATGAATTCTTGGCAGAGGCGGTGGAGACTGCATGTTACCTTGTCAATAGATCACCTTCATTAGCGTTAGAGGATAAGACTCCACAAGAGGTATGGACTAGTAAGAAACCCTCTCTTTTACATTTGAGGCTATTTGGATGTGATGCATATGTACATGTTCCAAAGGAGAAAAGAACAAAGTTGGATAGTAAATCTGAAAAGTGCATCTTTATTGGGTATAAGGATGGTTTAAAGGGTTATAAGCTTTGGAACCCAATAACAAGGAAGGTTGTGTACAACCGAGATGTGGTGTTCAAAGAGGTGAAAGATGTTATTAAACATGAAGTCCCTTCAAAGGAACCTAAGAAGGTAGAGTTAGAGCTAAAGGAGGAAGAATCAGACTCTACAACAGAAGAAGAATCAGAAGATGAAGAGGCACAAACTTTGGTTGTGAGAAGATTAGTTCGAGAAAGAAGGTAGCTAGAAGTTATAGTCCATCTGCTTTCTGTTCAAATTTTTCTTTTTCTATTACTAATGATGATCCTAGAACTGTGAAGGAAGTAGTAGATTTAGAGGATGGAAAACTCTGGAAAGAGGCCATGGTTGATGAAATGGCAACTTTGCACAAAAATGAGGCTTGGGATCTGGTGGAGTTATCAGCTGGAAGGAAACCCATTGACAGCAAATGGGTGTTCAATAAGAAGACAAATGCAGAAAGAAAGGTGTAGAAATACAAAGCTCGGTTGGTAGAAAAATGTTATTCCCAGGTGTAGGAATTGATTTTGGTGATAATTTTTCTCCTATTGCCAAGGTAGCTTCTATTAGATTACTTTTATCTATTGCTACTGCTTTTGATTTTGAGGTAGAACAGATGGATGTGAAGGAAACATTTCTTCACTAGGACTTGGAAACTGAGATCTACATGAAGAAACCTGAAGGCTTTGTGGTGAAGGGTAAGAAAGAACTAGTATGCAAGTTAAAAAAGTCTTTGTATGCGTTAAAACAATCACTAAGAATGTGGTATCATAAATTTGATACATTTATACGGGGACTTGGCTTCACTAGAAGCAAAGCAGATCACTATGTGTATTTTAAATTAATTGGTGATTGTGTTATTTATATGTTCATGTATGTGGATGATATGTTGCTGGTTGGAAATGACAAAGAAATTATCGAGGATTTGAAGACCCAATTGTCCTCCAAATTCGACATGAAAGATCTTGGTGCTACAAACTATATTTTGGGCATGGAAATTAAAAGAGATCAGGCAAAGAGGAAGCTATGGTTAAACTAGAGGAAGTATGTCAAGACAATACTGCAAAGGTTTAATATGTAGGATAATAAACCGGTGAAGGTTCCTATTCCTACAGGAGTGAAGTTATCTGCTGAATAATGTCCCAAGACACAAGAAGAGGAAGAGGACATATTCCATGTTCCATATGCAAGTGCAGTCAGTAGCCTAATGTATATGATGGTCTGTACTAGACCAGACATTGCACATGTAGTGGGAGTATTGAGCAAGTTTACATAAAAACCAGGGAAGGAGCACTGGATAGTAGTGAAGCAGGTTTTTAGGTATTTGCGTGGCACTAGTGATTATGGTTTGTGCTACCAAGGAAGACTAGGATTGGATAGAGTGTTGAATATTCATGGTTCTATTGATGTAGACTGGGCTAGAGATCTGGATCAGAGAAGATTGACAAGTGGGTATGTGTTTAACCTATTTGGATGTGCAGTCAATTGGATGAGTAAGAAATAATCTATAGTGGCACTATCAAATACAGAGGTAGAATACATGGTAGCTACTCATGCAAGCAAGGAAGCAGTTTGGTTGCAGAGATTGTGTTCAAATATGGGGTTAGTATAGGGAGCTATAAGGCTAGACTGTGACAACCAAAGTGCAATTTTCTTGGCAAAGAACCCTGCTTATCATTCAAAGACAAAGCACATTGATATTTAGTATCACTTTGTGAGGGATATGATAGAAGACAAAAAGTTGTTGCTGGTAAAGGTGGTCACTTTGAAGAATACTATAGATGCATTGACAAAATTTGTGAGCTCTGAGAAGTTCTCTTGGTGTAGAGAAACAATGGGCATTGCAGGGCTAGATAAATGACTAAGCTCTTCTGTGGCCCCATGTGGAAAGAAAGCAACAAGTGGGAGAATGTTGGGTTGTGTTATATTCTTTCCACGACTAGCTCCCCTAGTTAAGCTGGGGGGTTAGAGGGGGGCTCTGCGCCCCCTTCGTTATGCCGACTGCACAGCGGGGGGGTCACAGGGGGAGTGGAAGTGCCTTGGGGAAATTTTTTTTAGACCCTATATTAGGTGGGCAAACCTACCTATGGTTTTGTACATGGTTTTGGGCACGATAGTTTTCGGTCCATTGTATTGGATGCTTCGGCATGTATATATATGTATTGTAACATTGAAAGGAAAATAATCAATAATCAATCTAGTAGTCCCGGTTTTTGGATCTAGGGGAAAATCTATGTATATTTGTTTTATGTGTTATGCTCTTGCTATTATTTATTTTATGTGTTTTAGAATTCGTATGTAGGTAATTTATATACGGGGTTAAAACCTACAAATGTAGGATCTTGGTTTTCCAAGGATGGCAAAGAATGGATCATGAGTACATGGTCATGGGGGGAAGAAATGTTTGCACACTTAGGATGTGGACATGGTTCAATAGAAATAGTACTAAATAACTTAGAAACTTGCCTTATTACCATGCACACACTTGAAAAACACTCAAAAGCACGAAAAAGTAAACAAAAGCAAGAAAAAACCTTAGAAAAGAAAAAGTGCACTCCAAGTTGGTGAAGACACGTGGTCAAATTGAGCGCACTCCTTTGGCCCAAAGGAGTGTGCCCTCCTTGAGAGCACTCTGTCATGCTGAAAAACTGCACCCTCCATGAACACACTTCTTCATGTTGAAGAACTACACCCTTTCCAGATGCATGCATGACCCAACCTTGTTGCATGAGGGTGCACTTGTAGAAAATAGGAGCCCACTTAAGTTCTTTAACTAACCCTCTCATGCAATGACAAGTGACACTCATGCATGAATCAAATTTGCATGTTAACTTCTTTAAATCAACTTAGTCAATTATTCTTCTTGCATAATCATTCCATTTGAGTTTGGTGCGCAACTGAGAATCGAGAATCTCTTCATCAACTAGTGCAACAAGTAAGTATTTTATGTTAAATCTTTCCATTGAATTTCATGATTTCACTGCCAAATCTTTCTTTTCTTGTTGTTAATCCTTTTTTTTTTAGTTTGTATGTTGGTATTTATGTTAAATCTTCATGTTACAAGTGTTTATCTAATTTCACATGTAGAAAATATTCACATTCTTGAAACCTTTCATGTTCCACCTTGAATGTGAAAACAACTATAAAGCATTATGGACATTTATTTTCCTCATCTTAGCATCAGATCTTGCTATCCAAACTTGTTTATAAGACTCCAACAAGGAAACTGCACATCTTGAGCTCAAAGCCCAATCAACCTCGAAAATTGCACCCTATTTGATCAAGTTTTCCTCAGGAGCACACTTCTTCACCATGAAGAACTATGCCCTCTCTTGAGTGCATGAGCACATCATGAAGGCATGAAGCTTATTCATTTAGCCCTTAGACATGCGACAATGTGCCATCCTTTTCCTTGATCACATGGGCACATTGTGAAAACTTGGAGCCTTGTTAACCTCTTCCTTCGTCCCTTTAGAGTGCAACATCGTGCCCTTCTTGTCTCCTTGAGCGCATGAGAACATAGGGAAGACCCAAAGGCCCATAATTCCATCACTTTGATCCTTCGGGGTTGTACAAATGCGCCCTAGATGAATTTTTCCTCTTACTTGAGCGCCTAAGCAAATTATAAAGCTCTAAATGACCTTGCATGCCCCTTCATGCTTTGAAAGTGTGCCCTCCTAGTTTGCATGCTCATTTTCTCATGCATGCAAGTTATTTTGCACTGTCATTCATAGTTTTCCATGTTATGTCATCTACAATGGCTCTTTGTACATGATTTACAAGTATTGCTGCATAGTTAGGCTGTTTTAAGCTAATATTATCACTATGAGTGTGTTTCCCCAAAAAGGTGTTTGTGCTACGAGTATTACCACCTTGTCATCATCTATTGGAGAGAGGGCGCCTCGTAAAGTGATCTCCAAAGAAAATTCAAAGGCAAGTGTTGATGAACCTGTAGAAGATACAAAGCCAAATATTCCCATATATGCATATACACAATGCTTTATTGATAAGGATACAAAGGTTACATGGAGCAATATTTACAACACATTCATGCAGGAAAGATTTGATGAGAACCTAGAAGATTTGCATGCATATATCAACATCAAGAAGTCCATGATGCACAAGATTGCATGCAGATTCCAGGTTATGCCATGTGTAGAGGTCATTGAATGAATCATTACACATATGGATGACTCCCACCTTGTGCTAAGCAGTGAGAGTGACAATCAGCTCACCACCTATTTTGGTGAAGATATGCAGAAATATTATAAGATGCTCAAGCCTAATGAATATGCTAATGACAAATTCTACATGAGATGGGATACCCTTGACACAGGTGATGTTATTAGATCATGTTGTTGAGAGCATGCCAAGTTTTTCATCACCCATCAACAGTGTATCATACAAAGATTCTCAGAGATGTATATTAATACATGATAGCCATGTATTGTTGGTTATATGGGCATAAGAACACTGAGGTGTTCAAGAATAATTGGATATACACGCTCAATATAATGGTGACCCATGGTAGAAATTTCAATTGGGAATATAACCTGTCATTTGAATTGTAGCATTAGGTTGGGCAGGCAAAAGCATCTTTACAGGCCAACCAGGCACTAAAATTCTACATGTTTGCATTTCTCTTAGATGGAATATGTGCACAATATGCATTCCCGGGAATGAACTGGAACTGGACCCCTAAGGATAAGTTCCTACTTTACTTCCACTATGGAGTGTTATTAGAAGGAAGCTTCAAAGGCATATATGACAAAGTGGCTGAACACTTCTTTGCAATTATATTTCACATGATATTTGAGATCGATCCTCCTTGCCTGACTGATTAGGTAAAGGAGTCACTTCGAGATATCACAGAATCATTTATAGCTACCGAGGGTACATAAATTAGGTGCTTCAGTTTTCATATATCCCCTCATCTTATGAAATGATATGTGACCAACAAGTTGGTCATTCAAGGAGTCACAAATCAGCGGGACAAGGGATTGTCAGGAAATATTCATAGGAGGAAGAAAGCCCCTTGGCCCATATTTTCATTAAGGATCAAACTATATGAGTTGTAGAGACATAAGGTGATAGTAGTAGAGATACAAGAGTTGGAACACCTACATTTCACTATTAAATATTTCCCTGGATATGATCCCGGGCGAATTGTCATTAAACATTGTTAAAGGATTGGTCACAATATGGGGTACTCATCGATGTCCACAATAGAAGATGAGAAGATAAAGAACTAGTAAAATTCCAACATGAAGGCACATCCAACAATGGAGACCATTTCACCCCAATATCCACCATATCAATACTTGCAAGTGTAGGAGGAGGAGGAGATAACATCTCAAGCAAATAAAGTAGCTCCTAAGAAAAGGATCAGGTATTCCTTGACAGGCGAGAGAAACACAAAAGAAATTCGATCATGTAAACGTAAGAGCTATCCAAGCAGAGAAGGAGGGGAGAGAAGAAAAAGAAGAAGAGTAGAAGAGTCAGAAAGATGACTTTCTAGAGAAGCAACAAGTAGAAGAAGAAGAGAAGAGGAGGATAAGAGAAGAGAAGTAGAGGCAGTTCCAACAAATTAAAGAAGAACCATATACCCCAGGAGAACATCCTCTCACATGTGGTCATCTTCCATTCAAAGAGATGGGGATAACACATTCACTAGTTGATAGAGTCATGGATGTATTCAGTATAACATTCGGTCAACTGAAGAAGAGGATCATGCAACATAGGCATAGATATTTTTCAAAGGATCCTATGATTCCAGTTTGAGTGCCTACAAAGAAGGTGATAACTGCCAACACTAGAAGGAATCTGAGGGCAGTCATGGAAGGAATTTTTGCATTCTCTACAACGACATAGGATAAATCTGAGTATTTATTGAATGAGAATGCCAGGTTGAGATGAGAATTTGTTGTTGTGAAAAGCAAAAGGTGGAACATCTTGCGACAAAGAACCAGAGGTTTTCATCACAAAAATTCAACACTACGGAATGGAAGTAAGCCATGCAAGAAGAACTATGGCCATTGGAGGACACCATGGTGCGACTATATGATGAGATGATACTATTTTCGCTGCTACAACACCCTACAAAATTTTGGCCAGCACCAAATTTCTGAGCCTATCTTGGTCTTGCATTTTTTTGTCACAAACAATGAAGTCCATTCCATGTTTTTCCTTTAATTGTTTTGGTCCCTTTTGCAAGAAAGGAAAAATGTGATATTTTCACATGTTAGCTGTCGCATAATGTGTATGAGCTTGTTTTGGTAGTTTCAAGGGGTTATCTTTATGTCAATGAGATGATATAACCATGTAAACATCCCTCACATTCATTCCCAAAGTTTTAAGCACTATCGCACAAGTGTCATCGCAAAGTGTATCTTTGGTGTCACACTTGTGGTAAGCCATTGCAAAGTTGTCACACTGAAAGAAATGTGTGGTTCATGTGTCATGAATGATCTATGTCATTATGTCATCGAGTGTTCTAAGTGTGTGGTCATAGTCAAGTCATTTCACTAATCAAATAAGTTCATTGATCCCACACTTAGCTAATTTTCATAAATTTCCTAGAAAATTAGCCTCATCTGACCTTCCCCAACTATGCATTGCACAGTTCTAACTCTCAAGATGCAAACTTGCCACTTGACATTGTGCAATGCATAGTTCTTGCCTCTCAAGACAACGCAATGCACAGTTCTAAAGCTCAAGACTATACCTTGGACCCCATAATTGTGCAATCCATCCCCCAACTTGGTCTCAATCGTGCATTACGCAATCTCTAAGCTCAAGCTTATCCCTTGAGCTCTTTATCCGAGAAATTTCACAGTTACCCAACCTCTTTTATCTTCTGGAACTACACAATGGGTTGAACTAGTGCCCGTCCCCTCATCCTGTCACATTGACCTTCTAGACTGTGCGGTTTCATTCCTTAGTCTAGCCTGAACTATGCATTGCGTAGTCTCAAGGATCAAGATTCACCTCTAAGATCCTGAGCTATGAAATTGTGTAGTCACTGAGGCTCCCTCCTTGCCTACAACCCAGTTTTGGCTTAGTTAGTTGAAAAACATGTGTCATCTTATACTAGGGGTTTTATTAGACTGATGTCGTCTCGCCATGAGTGAATTGCATATGCAAGTACTCTATCATACCATGACAAGATGATTAAGAAGGAAATGGAGAAGGAAAACATGCTAACGGACATATTTGTAGTTGATTATCTAAGCTGATCAACCAAGAGAAAGAAGAGGGACACCTTTTTGTGATCACAACTCAAGACTTGATACCACTGATGACTCCTTACCTCTAAGCCATAAGGAGGTGGATAGAAGAGCATTCTCAAGAAGACATATACCAAGGAGTAGTAGAAGTGACTTGACATTTGCATGTCATCAAGAAATCTATATTAGCAGTGTCATGTCATGTCATGAGTTTTCATATGCCACATCATCATCATGGATTATGTAATTATCTATTCAAAATGTATTGTAAAGTGGAAGTCAAAAGGACACATTTTGAATGTGAAGATTCATGTAAAGTAAAAAGGTGATAGGAAGTCAAGGGTCATGAGGGAAGTCAAAGAGTCACAAGGAAGGTGAAGCATCACCTCATTGGTTATATATACACCCTCATTGTATGAGAAAAGGACTTTTCACCTTGGTTCCTCTTGCAAAGCATTAGAGAGACAAGCTAGTTCTTTTTGGGAGCAAGGAGTGGGTCCAACGCTCCACTATTGGATCTAATGGTGTTCATTGTATAAATGTGTCTTGGAACTTTTACTCAATATAATAAGCCTCATGGCCAACACATTCTTCATGCATAAATTATGAATATTTGTAAGACTATTCTATGGATGTTTGTAATTCATGTTTGCTTTCATCTGTGCTAGAGTAGTTGAACTATTTCGGTTATTTTAGTACTTATCATATTGTGAATGTGATGTAATTGTTACTATTTCTGTCACATCCTTATGGACTATTCCTCTAGATATTAGAGATGTCTCTCTTATTAATTGGTTGTATTGATCACCACATCTTTGTGGACTATTCCACTAGATGTTAGACAAATCCTTACTGGTTACGTGTGTCTCTACTAGGGTAGTATTATTGCCTCTCTCTTAGAGGGTCACTTTATTTTATCCCTCCGCAGTAGAAGAACCTTGAAACACTTACAACTGAACACTCACCAGACACACTCAATTAATTTTCGAAGGCGCATTTTCATTTCTGGCTCTTGCTAACAGTTAGAGCCAAGGAAAATATTTAAGAAACCGACAACTAGGCCATATTATGGATGGGGCTCTTATCCCAAATAGTGTGAGGTATAATTGGGACCACATATCAAGGAGACCCATTGAATTTTGGCAGGTCCAGCACCATCAACATTTATGGTGTTAGAAGTAGGGAAACCATATATTGATGGCTGATAAACTCACCCACCCAAATCTTACTTCTTCCGTGTTGTGTTGATTTTGGAGCACAGGTGTACCAAAAAACACCCCCTTAATAATGGATTGTTACCTTAAAAGGATCACAATCAAAATTGGTGCTGTTAGTGGATAGACTTAAATAAACACAACATTGTAAATAGTGGAAACAATGCATACATAAACATAAACTTAAACAAAGAGGTGCAAAAACAAAAGAATGCTCAAATGGAGAAAACACATCAATAATATATGGAAAAACCTCCCTTTATCTATTGTTGGTGGTAGACGTTGAATACAATTAGAATCTTAGACACTTGAAGAGAATTCTTTGAGCTAGGGAGCTCAAAAATCCTCAGCAAGGGGGTTTCTTTTCCTCAATCTCTTTTCAAGTTTATCTTCTCTCTCAAAGAAGTGTGAAGAATTTCCAAAGGGTGGATTTCTATTCAATCACTAAGATGTTGGGTTTCTTAGAAGCAATTTGGCCAACATGCTAGTGCTCTTCACTTCGTTGGTTTCAGCAATGGAATGGTGGGTTTCTCAAATAGTAATTTGGCCAACATAACAATGTCTCTTGTTTTGGCTCTCCCATGGCTTTTTTATATAGAGTTTTTTGAATCCCTCTTCCCTCTCTTGGTAGATGTATGATAAAGACACATGAGTAGGACAAGAGGATTCCATTAAGGGTTGCACTTTCCAAGGTGACTCAAATTCGGTTGTACTAGGTCGATCTCATGTCAGCAAATCGATGCCAAGTGTGTAGAGTTGTCTTAGACTACTGAGACATCCTTTTTTGTAACCGTGTGACTTTTGGAGTTTATGTCATGCCCACACGTTTATCGAAGAAATATACGTGCAACCTTAATTAATTTACTGTAAAATATTTGGACCTTAGTAGAACTTTTGATTTTTAAATCTTCATAATGTATTCAACTGGAAAAATGTCCACTTGTGCATTTTTCTAGATACTTTTAATGTCTTCTGGATTGTACTAACTGGTGTACGATTTCTTGGTGTTAACAGTTTCCCTTGGATTTACGAAGTTAGGAGAAAATGTATAGCCAAAATACATCATGTTTTGATTTACTTTGAAGAGTCTGATTAACTTTTCGAGAGAGAGGATAACTTGTTGTGGAGATGAGTAGATAAAAACCCCTTGACTGAGTATGAATGATACACATGCTCTGGTGAAAAAAATACAATAATGGTGTGTCTATATGAGGTGGGCATGTCCCATGGTAATTATTATGGCTAATCAAAACTGATTATAATCAAACAACAACTGATTTTTTCCCAATTAACGTGGTGGTTGTTGATGTGATGATAGTTGGCAATGAAAATTGTTGACGCCCTCAGGGGCTCTTTCTAGTCAAATAGGTGAAATATCCTTCTCCTATGCATATCTTGGTGAAGCACTTTGTTGATGGGTGTTGTGGTATTCATAGGTATTTGGTGGTAGGTACCTCCCCTATATCATAATATAAGCACTGTTGAATGAGGTGCTTAGTGATGTGGGGGTCTTCGCCTAAGTGAATGAACTGCAACAGTAACTAAGTATGGCACCACCTTGAAATGAATGATTGAGTTGATGTCAAATGTCAAGGGGAACTATGACATCACTGGGAAATAATGGTTCCCAATGTGCCACCCAAGGATATCCATATTAAGGGAGGGAGTATCTAAGGTACTACCTCTTTCCTGGAATATATTTGTTGAAGTCGACAAGAAAGGGGTGTCATCCTCTCGACATGGTGAGTCAGGAACTCAATGTGAGATATGAACAAATTGTAATAAATTGGGTTAGATAATCATGATAGTGCGGGGTATCTATATTGGAGGATACAAATAGCTATTCTAAGGTCAGAGCTTGATATGCAAACAATGACAATAAAAAACATGCTTTTTGATGATCCCGGAGTCGTTAAGATTTCAAAGATGGGTGTAAGTGATTTTTGATGGACGTGAAAAATGGGGGTGATTTTCTGATGAGCTATGACCAATGGTCATTAGATACTGTAGGCAGGAAAAGGCCATGAATTGTAAAAATCAAATGTGGATGGGAGATTTTTTTTTTTTTTTGAAAAATCTTTATACACTTGCCAAAAGAATAGGGGTTGGTTTGGATGTATATCCACAAAGGCAGATGCCCCATGATGATAGTAACATGTGTGAAGGTGTAATTTATCTATTGAGGGTGGAGGCCCCATTGGTTGGTCGACGTGTTGGGTTTGTGAGGTGGGTGATGTGACACAATTGGTATACTATAATATGGGTGGATGGTAGGCGCAATGTAGCATGCAGTGGTGCATGTGGTTCAATCTGTCTGTGATCAAGGATGGAAACATGGGAATAGGGGAGGAAATCATTATGCAAAGAAGAGGAGTATGAGGTTGATCTTTGATACATGTGTATAAAATGACTCTCGGGTTTGGTGGGATGAACATGGATATCAATAGTGTGGAGGGGACTATGAATTGGGGTGATCCATGCAGGTGGGGCTCTATTGATCGATGTGGATGCTTACCATGTGTAGATAGAAGGTGCTGGTAAGTGTGGTCGAGATGGTGAGCCCTATGGTTAATGCCAGAGATGTGATGGCAGGATATGCAAGGTAGTCGAGGAAGTCTATCATGCTGAGTGGAGGATGATACCTGAATTGTTGATTACCACCAGGGGAATGAACTTGTTGTGAAGGTGGTGATATCATGCAACCTCGAAAGCCAATACCCCAAGTGAAAACACTATCAAAATATGAAAACTGGAAAGAAGGATGTACCAAAAATAATGGAAGGCGTACCTGATGGGTTCTCTAAACGAGTGAAGTTGATATTGTTGTTGCCTAACTGAGTAAACATCAGGTGACATCTCAATGTGATTCTCCATGATTGAAGGGATGATACCAGGCATCTCATAATATGACCATGAGGAAATGTCTGTATATTTTGGAGACAGGGCTTTGTATGAGGTTACCCTTATGGGGAACATGCTGACCCTAGCGAGATCTCCTCAAAAGTGCCAAGTTTGATTGAAATATCAACCTTAATTGTAGGTGAGATATTTAACATGTTCCCCTCCTTGAATGCGTCTAGTGCCAGGATGGGGTTTTTAGACCGGTCTACTTGTCTTAGGGGTAGGAATTCCTTTGACTCTATGGCGCAAATATCGTGAGTTGGTGCGCTAGTGGGTACAAATGTTTTTTCGGGTTGAAAAACAAATGATGGTGCATGGCATCCCAAGGATATTTGGGTTCCATCATGGATTCTATAATATATTCATCTAAGTGAAAAATATTATCTAGTGTTGACTTGGATTGCGGTGGGTCTTGAGGTTGGGGTTCAAAACTGGTTTTCTTGGTCGACAAGAAAGAATATGATTCGTTGGTTGATGCCATAGAACCAAGAGAGGTTGAAAAAGTGTAGATGGTATGGGTTTGTGAAGTTGGTGATGTTACCACTGGTGTGGTGGGTTTTGCGGTCTCGACACTAAAAAATAATGAGAAGACAACTTTATCCAAGTCGAAGACCATTAGGTGAGAATTGGTTGGGTTGATGGCACCTAAGGCGGATAGTGAGGCTTTTCGTTGGGTTCGGCATGTTTACAAGAATTCTAATGCTAACATAGTTGATGGTGATTGTGCTAAGACATTGACTATTCTGTAGCTATGAGTAACTTTTGAGTTGTGTCCATGTGCGTTGTTAAGGTCCTTTGACCATTTTAGGCATAGACTTTATAGAAGCTTGAGGGATGGTCAATGACCCTGTAGGTATCGCCATAGACAAGGTGGATGATTGGGCTCTAGGGGAGCTTCATAACTTCCCCTATCATGAAAATATCATGATTAGGGGCATTATGGAGGTTTCGTCTAGATGGATGAGTTTGGGGAGTTTGTTGTTGTGTGTTTACAATTCCTTGATGGGGGAAGGGTTCCTGCATGACTGTAGTTTGTTGGCCACCTTGTCCCCTATTGTCTTGTATCCTTTTAAAATCAAGAAGTTGAATATAGTGATGGGTATAATGGTCATACTCCCTGCAGATAATGCATGCATGATTAGTCTGGAGACTAGTGTTCTTTCCATGTTTATGCGAATTATGGTTGGTCGTACCCTGGTTTTGGTTCTGGTTGGGGCTATCCCTTCCCGGTGCCCTTGGGGGTTGCTGTTGATTTCTGCCTCCCCACTTGGGTTATCCCTTTGTATTATTTTTAGGTTTTTTCCTAGCATCGTTAGAAGGATTAACAATATTCAGTTGTTCTTCTGAATGTTGTGGTGCAGCGAGAGAAGGTTGTACTAGATTCACCCGTGCATTAGCAGGATATTCTGTTGTGGTGTTGGGAAGGAAGAATATTGGTTCTCTTGTCCCTGGTTAACATACTAATTTGGGCGAGCAAACATCTTATCCGTACTCTAGGAAAAGTATTGATTTCCCTGAGGGGGATGATACGAGCCTCCTTGCGGGGGCTGGTATCAGTTAACCCTATTGACTATATTCTGCATAGGTGCGAGTAGACCATTATAATACCCTGTATTTTGCAATGGTTGTGTAGCATCATATGATGGGCCATTAAATCGATATGTAGGGTATTGATAATTATTATTGTGATATCTTTGGGATAGAGCCTTGTTATCACTCCAGGAAGCTCTCCTAGGTTATAGCTCAGAGATGCTTGGTAACATATAATCTTCAATATTGTTCTCGGAGCTATTGGAATGGATGAAGGTTTGGATCAAGCCAAATAACCGTTTCAACTCTTTTTTCACTCCAGACATGCATGAACACCCTCAGCTTGACAAGGCTTTAGACCACTAATGCTCAATATTTTATATATTCAATGGATAGATGGAGAATACAGACTATACCGGAAGATGCATAGATAAACATATATGAATGGCTAGCTACAGAAAGTAAATGAAGCTTGCAAATCCAATTTATCAATGAAGAGATAAGATGACAGTTATCTGGAATTAGACACAGAAGAAAACATGAATAACCTATTCAATTGCAAATCCAATTTATCAATGCAAAGATAAGATGACAGTTATTTGGCATTAGACACAGAAGAAATCATGAATAGACTATCCAAGTGCAAGATTAGAACAAAAGAGAAATGGATATTGAACATGTAACAACAAAATAAGCTTGTATTACTGGAATGAAGATGAGACACTGCAAGGAACAGAATATCCACAGTCTCCAGAAGTTGAACCCTTCATACATTTTACTTTCAGCCATTTATAGGCCTTTTACAATGCTCCTGAGCTCTCAAAGGCTCAGAGTGTCTTAATCTATCCCCTTTTTTCCTTTTAATTGTTTGATGCCCTGACTAGGCAAGCACGGGCTTGGATGTTTCTTCTTCTGACAACAGAGTAACTTCATTATGGTATTTTTCTGCACTATCTAGGAGCTCGCTCATGCAAGCGATGCTCCATGATCATTTGTTGGTTGTGGTTGCATCATGTTGTTTCCTTTTTATCCTTCCGGCCTCTGTCCATTGACCGCTGTCTCCTGGCTGAATCCCTCTTCTGGCATGTAGATATTATTGCATAATGCCTCTAAGGATGGTTGGTCACCTGTACCTACGATGGAATGGCTATTGGGCCTATGAAATCCCTACAACGACCCCTTTCAAATGATAACCATGACTGTTTTCTGTTTTACACAGAAAATGCTGCAGCTGTGCAAATCTCGCCAATCTCTGTTTATTTCAAACTTCAAAAGTCCTTGAACTCTATCTATTCCTCTATCAGGTCTGCCTTATGGGTTGCTATCGCAAATCCCTAATGTCTTGTTCCCAATCTTCCCTTTTTATTTGGAAACATATTAAAAACATTGGAAATACATGAAAAATTAGCTTCAGCGGACCTGAAATACTATATATTTTCATTCCCAAACCCCTTCAGGTCCGGGTCTTATCGCATCGTCACTACCCCTTTGTATTTCGTTAAATAACAAAAATACACAAAATATATATGCAAATTCCTTTTGGCAGATTTCAAGTCTTATGAAATATTATTTAAAACACCATCGAGTCCGGTTCAGCGGGTCGCACATATATATGTGTAAAGGCCCCACTCCATAATGTTTCTCCAATGCGATATAACGATGCAATTTGATCGTAATCGCATATCGCTTATGCCCCGGGCCATTGCTAGCACTCCTCGTTAATCTCCGATAGCGATCCTGCGATGCGATGTGGGCCATCGATCTGCACGCTTGATCAATGGTCCACATTGCATCATCGATCACTGTCACAAGTTCCATACTATCTGCACTGATACCTGCTGATTGCCTCTGTCGATTGCAACTGTCGATCATATCTGGACCATTGATCATCCAGATCTGACGGTTGCTGTGTGTTTGACTGTGTATGCTTCCGATACTTGGTTTTTAACTATTTTCTTTGGTTTTTACCTCCCGATAGTGCTTTTCCACCATTCTAAGGGCTCCTAGCATGCGTTTTTTGTGATCTTTGAATGATCCTTAAGCAAATTTTGAAGACTTCAGGAGTGTTTTAGATCCATTTTGGGCCACATGCCGACAGGGCTAAAATTGGCTCCTTCTGGGGATGAAAGCCTCCCTGTGAGGTTTCAAGAACTATAGAACAATGCCTTTCCTGTAAAACCAAAATCAAATCTTCTTCCTAGTGGTCCATTGGGCATGGAGTCTATTTTGCAACAAAATAAAAACTGAAAAAACATATTTACAATATCAATGCTTTAAAGCCTTAAATGAAATAAAGTTTGAAGAACCGCCCATTTACTGGGCTACCAAAAACACCTTCCTCCCTTTAAATTGTGTAGAATGAAAATGTTGCTCATCTGAACTTGAACGATGACAAACAAACCTATCCATAAGGCATCAAATTTACCATGGTTTCCCTTCTTTTCCTTCAACGCATCCCATTTGAGAATCCAGTCACCAAACTGAAATTGTCCCATTTTACCTTTCTATCAAAGGTTTCTTTGATCTAAGACTTGTAAAAGCCTATTAATTTCATCATCCTCTTCAAAAATTTCCAGTATTTGACATTGTCAGGCAGAGATGGTTTGTTTTTTACCTCATCTCTATATGCTTTCAGCCTTGGATGTTTTGCTTGGAAGGTTTTGTTCACCTACTGAATGAGAAGGTTTGCATCTCCAAACACCTTTAGACCTTTGATGCCCATTTCTTTAGCAATATTTAAGCTTAACATCAAGGCTTCGTACTCTATTGTGTTATTTGTGACCTGAAAAGTTAATTTGAAAGATAAAAGAATGCATTCCTGTGTGATCTGGAAAACTAGTTTCTTAAGCTGCGTGGAGGCCAACTGAGATTATTTGATCTGAAGAAAACAAGCTCCAAAATCAGTGTCGAAAGCATAGATGGGATGATTAGTGGGATTTCTTTCATCGCTGATGATATAAGCCAACTGAGCTTCTCTGTATAATCTCCTTCTCTCACCTCCAAACACTGGGACAGTAGCATAGGACATATCTTTTTGTAATGATCCACCTAATCTCTTGATCCAACCTCTAGAAAGCAACATGCCAAACTTGGGGGGTACATCTTCTACCACAATATCCATCATCATGCTCTTCATGGGTAGCTGAGACAAAGTGATGGCTAGGTCCTTGATTAATCCCAGACATTTCACTTTTCTAGATTCAAAAGAAAACAGGTCATGATAAGGCTTAGTAATGTCAAGACCCAACTCATCCAAGATATCCTTGGGCATTAGATTATGGCTGGCTCCTATGTCCAGAAGGTAGTTGTGAAGGATTTTGTCATGAATAGTTAGAGAGACATAGAATGATGGGGAGTTGTCTTCACAATTTTCAATCATTGGGTTGAGAATAATAGCTAGTTTGTCATCTTGCATATTTACATAGTCAGTGGAGGCTTGAATGGCTTTAGGCTCAAGGGCCTCGAGGATAGATTTCTTGAAGGACTCATTCTTCACTAGTTCAATTAGAGGTATAGGTATTCTTAGCTTTTGATTTCTGATTCAAAACTGAGAGGAGAAGGAGACTTGTCAAGGCCTCTTACCTCGTGAGCTGGAGCTTTGAGGATGATGGGATCAACTGTCAGTCACCTCTACTTATTAGCTTGATGTACTACAGGGACAATAACTCTTTGAATAGGAGTTTCCTTGGCATTATTCATCTTCAACCTCAGATTATATCTGCGTTGATATTCAATTTGTAGAACAACTTCACCATCCCACTCTTGGCTAATCTAGTCATTGAATAATGACTTTTCATAGGTAGCTAAGGTCAAAAAAGGGGCACTGCCTTTGTCTTCCATACAATGGATCTCATCATCTTCATCAAATTTCTCTTCTTCCATGACTACATTTTGAAAAAGTGTCTTCACCCTTTGGTCTTCATTGGCATCTTTGCTTCTTTGTAGAATATGCAACTGCTCATTAGCTCTTGTATATGGATTTGGATTTCTAGGAGCAAAGGTATTAGGAACTCTTCCTTTCCCAGAGTGCTACTCAACCTTTAATTTGGAGATTTCAGAGGCTAATGACTCTATCATTTGGGTCATTTTATCGATCTTGGGATTTGAAGATGATAAAGACTCGCCCCTCTGTCTTCTTCTATCAATATTTCCCTTGAGCTTCTCTATAGCCATGGTGTTTGATTCTACTTCCAATGTTGCATCCTGCATATCAGCCAAAGTAGCACATTGCCTCTCCCTCAACAGTAGGCAGAAGTCAGAATCAAAAGCACTGACATAGGTGAGTTTAGCAGAGGTAGTGGTGGGTTTTACTTCAACTGGTATCTTGTTGTACATGTGGTTAAACCTCTTATTAAAATCATACAAAAACTCACCGTTTTCCCTCTTTAAGTTCCCAAACTCAGTGTGGTAGTAGAGGAGATCCTTCTTATCCCCCCAATGCTTTAGGAATGCATCATCTAAAGCCTTAATATCTGCTATAGATCTTGGGGTCAGTTCTCTGAACCACATTCATAAGCATTTATCATTAATAGAGAAATCACCTAATCTTGATGCCATAGATTTCTCAACACCTAGTTCATGCTTGTTTTTCTCTGCAAGTCTAATAGGATTTGCAAGATAATTGCATTTAATTCATCCTTCCTTTCTTAATCTATGACTATCTTCTCATTGTCAACCTTGCAACTTCTTAACTAAACTATCAAACTATCGATCAAATCAGGGGAGATTCCCTACTCTACTGGTTCCTCTTCATGCCCATGTTGAGAGTTCTTAGTGTTGTACTAAACCATTTTGCTATTATTCCTTGCTCCCTTTCTATTTAATGTCTTCTTAATGTGCTATCACACACACACACACAACCATTTTATTAAACAAAATATAGATGCACAATATAAATAATCACCTTGACTTGTTACTTTAAGTCTGCCAGTGCAAGGCTACTTGAAACATTACACCTCAAGTTAGCATATCCATAATAACAAATCATATCAAAATTCAGTACTTGCATACTATATGCACATATCACATGCAAATGCAACAAGCAACACATATCATTAATCCAAAAGGCCATCGAGTTTTAACACCTATCACATTGTTCTAGAACCCTATCTTATTCCAAAGGTCCAATGTTCAAACCTTTGCTCTGATACCACTCTGTAAAAACCCCCCATCCACCCCTAGCCCATATAAGGGTAGAAAGAGTCATTACTATCATTGACCCAACCTCCAATGTCATGTTATGGAAATGGGGTCTAAAACATTTTTATCTTTCAAACTAGTCAAAACTTAAAATAAACATAGCCATTACATTTGTCTTGTCTAGGTCTTTTCGACAATATACAATTTTCCTCAATTCAACTCCTAGATCAAAAGTGATGGCCATTTAAAAGTTCAACCAAGAACCTCTTGCCATGTCACCAGGCTCTGCCACATAGTCCCCACATGGTGCTCACATGACCCTCCATCTCATGTCATGTCATGTCACCCTGTTTGGATCCATCTTAGCACACAATCCTAAACTATCCCTTCATGGCATGCCTACGGGTATATACCACATCACCACTATTTTTGGTCCCCATTGCGACACCCCATGCCTCGCTAACTATCATTTCCCCATTAAAATTTTATTTTGGTTCTCGACCCCCCTTTTTTTCTTGTCACATTGTGCTACCAACTAAGAGTCAAGGATCCAAGATGACATAGGGCTAAGGTCTCTCGGTCTCGACCTTTTCTCAATGAACCACTTTGCTCCCTTTACCAAATTTCTGAGATCTTGGGATCAAGATGGAAAATTAATTGTTGTCGACTACTAGAGGAATTTTTATCCGAGGATGTAAAAGCATCAACCCATTACGTGTGGTTACCATTTGAAGAACTCAAGATGACATCATCTCGAGATGACATCACTCTGATGGCAATTTTTGCATTACATGACATGAAATTTATCTATCTTAGGACATAAAATCTTAGTCATTTTTTGTTGTCATTCCTTTGGACTGCTGAGATAATGTCAAGACAACATCAACACTAATATGATGTCACACTGACATCATTCTATCCATGTGGCCTCCTTTCACAGTACCTCATGTCACCTACTTCCAGGAAACTCGAGATCACTAAAATATCACTAGCACATGCCACGTGGTAGCTCTATAGGGTGACATGTCACCCAAGTCCACATACATGTCATCATCAAATCCACATTAGCTACCACCATGGCCTAGGTCCTACTTGATTTTTTTACCCTTGCATGAGGATGTGTTTTCCTTTATAATCAAAAGATGGTACTTGGCCCTACGGTGTGAAAAACACTAGCTAAGCCCTATCGGACCCTTGACCACCAAACAAATTGACTTCGTCCACACTTAGGCCACTTGGGCCATTCACTACCATTACAATTAGCTGGGTCTCGACCTCCCTACCCCAACTTCGCCTACGGGTTGTCTCGCCTGACCGCCAAATTGGTGAGTCCTACCCTAAGTTTGGCTCTGTTTTGTGAACTTCTCAAACTCGATTCTTTTTTCATGAAGATTACCTTAGTCCGCATAGACATACATTTCCATGTTTCGATTTACAACTATAAGACTTTCCTTGTTTTCTATGAACTCATGGATTGTAAATCCAAGCTCATCTAGATCCCATTCGACCTATCTTAGACATAAAAACTTTAATATTTCTTGCTTAATCATAATATTTCTTGCTTAATCATTAGCTTTACTTGTTGAAGTGCGCAGTACGAACTTATTTCCGAGACTTCACTAAGCTATTACTAAACTCTGACCATTACATTTTCCCATTAAAATACATAGACATCATACATGTGAATGTAAACCACAAGGTAGGTTACATGGAAGCTCAACTAACTTCTATTTTACTTGTAGGAAGTTGTACAACTAAGGTTGTTCATTTCTTACAACTCAACACACACTTGACATATGAATGTAAACAACAACATTACATGTCTATGTTCATTCGTAATAGCTCAACATTAACATAAGAATTTCAATTGTATATTAAACATGTACATAATATTCACATGCACAGGAACTTAAGTAAGCACTTGTCTTATAAAGGAAGTATGATAATCGATGTTGGGACTTCAACTCTCCATCCAACCTTAGGAAGACTACACTGCACTCTTTCTTGCAGTCAAACACCCCAACGATTGCACCTCAATGGATTTTAATACAATAACCAAAACATCTCAAGGGGTTTCAAGCATATTATAGAGAGTCTCAATTTGGTCTTGGAGAGAGAGACAAGTAACAAGGAGGTTTACTAGTTGTGTTACTCCTATAGGAATAAGAGTGCACTTACCAAGAACTTCTCAATGGTGCTTCCACTTGTGTTCTTGGCCCTCCCCAAGGCTACACCAAGTGTTGTCATCGCACTAGTTCTAGGTGCCTCAACCATTCAAAAGTTCTCAACAATAATAGTCTCAAGTGGTTTTATCAACCTCATGAATAGAGCCACAACTCTGTGATTCTAAGCTAGTAAGCCCTCTGGGATTTTCTCAGCTTGCTGATTATCAAAGCCTCTCTGGTCCATCAAACTCTCATCTACCTTCCATACAATATATGCTTAGCCTTCTTAATGATTCCCTTTTTCTCCCAAGCTTTCTTCTGCCAGTACTGAAGCTTCCTCTTGCTTGTTGACTCTGTCAACACCACTCCTCCCGGTGGTATGCGGCTCATCCTCTTCTTTATGGGCCCATTTCCTTCATTAGTTTCTACAGTAGGGTTGTCCCCTCCAATTAGGGAATTTAGTGATATTTTAAATGCAAACTATAACATACAAGTAACTCCAAACTATAACATACAAGTAACTCCTCCTCCTGTAAACATTTGAATCGTGTCCCAACTTAGAAAATTATCCTTCTTCTTTTACATGAATTTACAAGTCATAATAATATTTACAAGAGGGTTATCAAAAGGTTTATCAAAACTACTCTCAAAATTGGAAAACAAAATAGACCTTTTGATCTCTCAACATTGCAGGGCATTTAGTATTATTAAAACCATTCCATCAAGCTATGCCACTATATTTATTTTTGACACTAGTAACCTTGAAATTTATTCTCAAATTTGTTCATAACTTGTAGTGATCCTTGCTTTAGGATGGGGCTCCAAAAGAAGGAAAATGGGTTGATGTTTCCTAGGATAAACTTTCTACTCGAGATGAGAGACCCAATTTGTTTTAACTATGACATGGGTGTTAAAACTTGGTGTCACTATATTTAAAGTGGTAGTGAATTATGGTGAAGATAGGGAGGACAATATATAGATCAAATGTTGCTAAATAGGAATTTGTCTTTGAATGGATGGTCATAGTAATGGCTTTTTAATTTGGAATAAAAGATCTAATATGAGTCAAGAATGATCCAATAGTGTAAATTTTTATGAGTCATACTGTGCTGTAGAATGAGCCTCTCAACTCAATAAACAAGCAATGGACCCAAACAAGAGGCAACCTGAGTTGAAAACCAACCAAGTAGTAATGACCCACGTTTTAGTATTGTGTTATGTCAAAATTGGTGTTCAGTGTAAAGATAATATTTAACCCACATTAAAAAAAATATCAAGATTTAAGTTTAAACTCGTTTTTCTTATTTTAAGGATAATGTTCAATATTTATTAAATCTTCCCCGTATTCTTATAGCCCTACAATCAGAGTCGGCTATAACATCTCGAAGGAAGAAGGAAATAAAACGACCCACAACACAGCAAAGACAGCCGGCTTCTACATGCTCTTGTTAGAGTTGAATTCTAAAAACACATCTGAAATCTATAAATAATCAAACCATGGCGGCATTTGGTAACACATGCCACGTCGATTCAGGAAATGACTACTCCTCTGCAAATTCCAGATGGAGAAATCAATTGCAGTTCAATAGTCTGCTTAAAATTTTACTACAATCCCAAAATCCCTATTGAAAAAAATGAGCCAGATTCATTGCTAAAATCCTAGAAATTAGTATTCAGCCATCAATGTTTAATATTTATCGCCATCATCAAATTTATAATGTTAGCCGCTACCGCCAGAGACATATTTTTGGCGGAGAAGAATTAACTGCAACCGGTCATATCCAGCTAAGGCACCGGCCGCAGCAACAGAACGCAGGATATTTGCACCTGCGCCCTTGTAGAGTGACTTGAAACCTTCATTTTTGACTATCTGTGAGAATGCATCCATGGAACTCTTGTACTGAACTGCCTCACCAGAAGTCATCATCATTCTTCTGCGTATAGTATCGGAAGGATATGCAATAAAACTAGAACCAACTGTACTACCCCAACCAAGTAGAAAACTTGCAAGGAAGTTATTCTGCACAAGTGACATTTTCAAAAAAAGCAGAATTTTAGAGATTATAACTTTAGTTTTGACTCAGATTTTTTTGTAGGAAGTATGTTTTGTAAAAAAAAGCACGCAATTCCACCTACAGGTCAAGAATAAATCAACGAAAATAGGAAATTGAGAGGGTCGTTGATGCAGAAAAGATGAATATTACCTCAAGGTCTCCAACCAAAACAACTGGCTTCAAAGAATCATACAGTCCAAAGTATAAACCACGATATACTATAATTCCCATTAATGATATATTAAACCCTCGATAGAGACCGACAATACCATCAGATTTCAACGTCTTCTTGTACACATCAATAAGCCCATTAAATTGCCTCTCCACTGTCTTTGAAGCCCTGGCATCGTTAGCCAGCCGAGTTCGAGCGAAGTCCAAAGAATAAACAAAAAGGAGAGAAGATGCACCTGCTGCACCACCAGAAGCCAAGTTTCCAGCGAACCATTTCCAGTAACCGTCCTTCTCTTTCTTGAAATTAAAGAGACTCTTATAATAATCCTTAAATGCGAAGTTCAAAGCCTGTGTTCAGTGTTCAAACATCAGAGTCTGTTACAATCTAATTTTCATAATAATCCTTAAATGCGAAGTTCAAAGCCTGTATGTTCAGTGTTCAAACATCAGAGTCTGTTACAATCTAATTTTCATAATAATCCTTAAATGCGAAGCTCAAGGCCTGTGTTCAGTGTTCAAACATCAGAGTCTGTTACAATCTAATTTTCACATATTGTAACAAACGAAAGTTCAAAACAAAACCAATGAAATATTGTATATACCTGCGTGGGAAAATAACGGATTACATTTGCAGTGTTTCCTCTCCACAAGGAAATCACGCCTTCTTCCTTGATTATCCTACCAAAACAATCCGTAATTCCTTTGTATGGGGCAGAAAGGCGTCCAAACTTCATTAGCTCATCCTGGCTTTGTATCAACAGTTTGACACGCTCAATAGGGGCATCTACAGTTTTTGCTACTGCAGCAGAAACCCCTCCCATGAGAAAATCATTCATGAAACCGGTAAAACCTTTCTCTGCAGGTGCTGGAATAAACACAGAGGAATGGCCTGGGGGAAAAGCTGCATTACTTCCACGAGAACCATTAAAAAATGCAGAGTACAAGCCCCCATAATTCTGAACAGGAGCTGACTGTGTTGCATCATACTTAAAGGGCCGAAGAGCACCATTCTGGCTGTCCTGCCATCTTGGTGTAATGCTTGAACCAAGATCAGTTTGAGAAGACATCTTGTGTAGAGCAGAAGGATAATTTTGTTGTTTTGCCATTGCAACCTGTTAAACATGCCGAAATATTAAAGCCCAGAAAGTAAGTCACAATAACCAACAAAAAGAATTATTATTATTTTCTAATTATCAGAGTTTTTTTGTTTGAGATAATGGAGCAATTCAGCGCAGTAATTATTATTATTTTCTAATTATCAGAGTTTTTTTGTTTGAGATAATGGAGCAATTCAGCGCAGTAAATTGATTGCTAAGTCTATTAAAGCATACCTATTCTATCTTCTGATTTCTGATTTTAAACCTTAAGAAAAAACAGAAAAAATACATACACAAAGTCTTAACCAATAAACCCACACAAACTGAATAAAATCTAAATTAAACCTATTAAACAAATAATTAAAATCTAAATTACATAACTAAGAAGAATCAAGAATAGTGATTTCCAGAGAATGACAATAAAATAAATAACTATCCCAGAAGCTTGGAAAGAGGCAAGTACACTGCAAAATTAAAGAATTGCTACCTGGGATCATTCAGTTATGAGAATTGCTTTAATCTCATATACAAAAGGATTGACAGAGCAATCCTAGAACCATATTTACCTTTCAAAACAATCTACGGAAATTTTCGGCTTTCTTAAAAGCATAGCAAAATACATACACTTTTGACATTGCTCAGATTTCAGCTTTTACATTCAAAGTCCTGCTCACCTAATAAAATTTAAAGGACATGGTTGATCTTACTGCCTAATAAATCCCTCCAGGAATCAAATTCTTAAGACATCCACAATTAAATGGGCATGGATCCACAATACTGCTCCGGCGTTAAAATGAAACCCCCAAGATTACAGATCTTTCAAAACAATATAGGGTTTCGAAAGATTTAAAGCGTTACCAGGATGTTCATGCAATGAATGTTCAGAATACAAATCTTAAGGTTGATTTAAAGCTATTGGCAAAATAAACATGGACATTTAAACTTGTGAATTTCTCAGGAGTAAGCATATTCTTAATCATTAGGATACTCAAGCGGTATAAATTCTATATTGAATATGAAAGAATTGTATTTCTCTTTCCAATAAAATATTTTTATGACATTGGTTTTTCCTAAAGTGTAATTTTTATTATTTAAATTGCATTTTTAAATACATAAATAAATTTTTGTTTTAAAAATCTCCTAAATATTTTAATTATGTAAATTACAATACTTATATTTACAAGTATAAGAAATTTTTATTAAATTTAAACAAATAAAAAATGGACAAATCATATCCAAAATATTTAACCATAAAAAATCTTTTATTTTAAATCATTTTATAAACATCTATAAGTTGAAATTAAAATAATCTATGAAATAAATATTAATATATATTTTAATATTTTATTAGTATGTATATTTAATATTAAATATTTTATTTATAATTTATATTATGTTTAAGTTATTATTAACATTTTTAAATTCCTACTTATCAAGCAGGAATGAATATTATATTTTCCTTTATTAGGTAATCGATTTCTTTTTGTTTTTTTTTTTTTTTAATTTAATTTTAATATTTTTTACATTTTATTTTTTAAAATAAAATATCAAAAGCTGGATATTGAAATATAGTTATTTAAATATTTTATAAATAAAAATATAAGTAATTTATTTTTATATAATCTTGCTATAAAATATATTATTTAATATAAATATTTTCATATTTGATTTATAGTTGAGAATGAATTTTTTGTGAATAAATATTTTTTTCAATATTATATATTAATTTATGTTGAGTACAAAACAATTAGTATAATTCTTTAGATTATAATATCAATTAACTAATTAATAATAATGAAAGATTTTTTAATTATATATATGATAATTAATTTTTTATTTAATAAATATTTTATTTTGATGATGATGATGATGGTTAACGTCTATTGAGACCAAATTGGTCTATAAGACTTATAATTTTCTTAATTTTTAATTGTCTAGCTCCTCATTTTTCTTGGCTAGATTGATGTTGTTGCTTTCTTTTTTTTCTCTATGGTCTTCCAAGTTCCTTTATCTTGCATCTCCTTGATCTCTGCTGGTTCTTGGGACATTGGTGTCTTAGCTTAGGGATTTATTGTGTTCGTCCTTTTGAAGATAGTTAGAAAAGAAGTTTGGTCTAGGAGATCTTCTTTGCTGTTAAATGAAGATTTATTTTGTGAGATGGGGCTTTCTCCATGCTTGTCTTTGAGAGTTGTTTCTTTCTTGCCAGATTTCTTATGATTGGGAGTTTTCTCTAGAGTATTCTTCTTTGATGATAGTGTAGTGTTCTTTTTATGCTCCTTCCCACCATGTAGATTTTTTTTAGCAAAATTTTTAGAAGAGGCTTTTGAGCAATTTTTGGCTAGATGGCCTGTCTCAAAGCAAGATGATGACACTTTCATAATCGAGTTTCTGATTCCACACATAGTCTTTACTTGTTAGGTTTATTTCAGATAGGAATCCGGCACTGAAGTCCATTTCCACACAGATGCGTAATACACCCTATCTTATTCTCTTTATAGAAGGAGGTCTTTCCCCTATTGAGAGGTTAGCTATGACTAGGTTTCTGCTATACAAGCACAAACTCAATAACATAGATTATCATAGACTTCCTAAGCTAGCTTTAAATTCCAACTAAAACCACCTAAAGCTCAATCGGGGATGGCATAAAGACACAAGGGCCTCGGTAAACCATTAGGAGATCATCGAAAATAATGTATTGCAAAACATAAATAACATTAAAAATATTGTTACTTCTAAGTTCGAAAAAAAATGTGATGTGAGAAAAATTTAATAACTAAAAAAAAATTAAAATAAATAAGTGTTGCATTATACCACCATTAAAAAAAAGGATACCGTAACTTCAGGGCATCTTCCCAAACCTGTTACTGATTAGAGTGCTCATAGTGCTCATATGAAAATATGAATCAAAGGAACAGAAGAAAACTTCAATTTGATGTAACTGTTCAGGACCAAAAAACTCGACCACGCACGGGATCTACAGCCTCAGAAAAATGATTTTCCCAAACATTTTACTGATTAGAATGCTAATATGAAAAAGAGGAATGGAAGAAAAGTTCAAATGCTTTAACTGTTCAAATACTACAGACGGCGAAACCAAAAATTTCAGAGACAAAAACCAATCTCCACCCGGAGAAAAAGCAGAAAAACACAGATCAAGTGAGGGCAAGGTTTCTGCGGCAAGGCTCCTTCCCGAAAGAGCCTTGCCGGGACACGATCTCAAGATCTATATTCTCCAATTACAAACTAAATTTCTTTGATGGCTTGGATTTCTATAATCCTAATGCAGCCATGTTGGAAATTCCAAAATATAAGTTAACAGACAATGCTGCAGATTATGTTCAGAACACCAAAATGGGAAGCGTACATCTAGACTTCAAAAGAAACAACTACACACAGGGGGACTCGTAAATCTTCACCATCAGTCATATTAATTCACAGAAATGATGAATTACTGCTTTCAACATTATAACTTTCAGAGAATTCACAAAAATATCATAGATTTCAACCTAGCCATTTTCTGCTCAGCTGCACCAGGTTCTGTTCTACTCCCCGTAAATAAGTTATTTTTTCGTCTGCAATCTCATAAGCAGAAAGTTGCCTTCAGAGGCTATAAAGTATAATAAATTAAACAAGTAGACTTGTTCTATGAGTCAAAATTTAAATCTGAAAGAATTCAAGAAAGAAACCATGAAAAGTTTGAAGCAATAAAGAATACTTCCAATAATACTGTACAAACATAATAAATTAAAGCGACTAAAATCATTCTTTCGACTGAATTTGAAATCTAAGAAAGAATCCATGAAAGGTCTGAAGCAATAAAGAGTACTTACAAAGATGGCCTACTATCAGAAGCAAAATTGGGAAAGGCCACTGATCTCGATCTTTGTTTCGTTATTGCCATGAGGTTCTGCCATGGAAATTTTATAACAGGGGTTCTGGTTCCCAAGAATCTTCGCAGTCCAACGCAGGTGGTCATCTCAAATTCTCATATCAGGGGTTCTGGTTCCCAAGAATCTTCGTAGTCTAACGCAGGTGGTCATCTCAAATTCTCAACCATGGAGACTAATTCAACTCTGGAGGCTCTTTGACTGCACGTCTTTGACTTAAAATTCGTTTGGCGTCGGTCATTTTCTATACCTGATATCCAAAAAACTTGCATCTCGACGGAACAACAAAATTCATTCAAATAAAAATAAAACACGTTTACTTTAGCTTTAGCTTGAGGAAAAGCAGTTTTTTGAGACTTTTTGAAAGGCTTTCTGGTGAGTTTTTCTGGTCAAAATTTGGCAGCAATTTATTGGAATAACAAGTTTGATAGTTAGTTTCTGCACAATCAAAGCTTCTCACGGGTTTTTCAGGGTGCTGAATCCAAATATGCAGTTAAAAACCATTTTAACTGCAACAAATCAAGATTTAACTTCAATTTCTTTCACTAAAAAAATCTCGAAAAAATAACATTATAAACAACCCCTTAGAAAGATAATACATTTTTTTTTAGGATTTTTGAGCAATTTATTGGAAAATTTTAGTTATAAGTTTTAAATTTTAGATAGATTTGTAACCATGCTGATTTATTTCTGAAATTGAAAAATAATTTAAACACTCTCACCATTATTCAAATAAAAACAAAAACCAACAATAATATAACTCCTTTGCGTTTTCAATAGTTTTTCTAATACTTTTCGGTCAAATTTGTTCGATATGGCCAAAACTTATAAGATGAAATGTCAAAAAAACAAGTCATTCAAATAAAAATAAAAGCCATGATATAACTCGTTTACGTGTTGTTTTTTGTTTTTTGAAAAAAAATCTAGTCCAATTTGTTGGAAATAGCCCAAAAATATTATTTTTATGTCGATTAGAGATGACCCAAACTTATAAATTGCACGTCCACAATACCTAATCATTCCAATAAAATTAAACTATTTTACCCTTTGTGGTAAACTCTCTCATATAATATATATATATAATTTTGGAAATAAAAATAAGTATTATTTGTTAATAAGTTAAAATAATATTCAAAAAATACAATATATAAAAAATATATCAAAATATTTAAATAATATTAGATATTTTTTGTTTCAAAATTTTGTCGAACACATTACAATGTATTTAATGTATTTCTGTTCCAATGTTTTATCTAATATATTACAATATCTTTCTAACCTATGAACAATTTGTGACTTACTATTTTTTTCCCAAAAAGATCCCAAGAGACATAAGTACACTCCTATACTTACTTCAAACTCATTTAAAACTTAGAAATAGGGCAAGACATTGTATTAAGTAACTATTTTTTCCCCAAAAGGTTCCCAAGATACATAAGTACACTCCTATACTTACCTCAAACTCATTTAAAACTTAGAAATAGGGCAAGACATTGTATTAAGTATTGTACCCTCCACATGTTCATTTCTAATTTCTTGTAATTGAGCACCACAAATACGTTCCATATATAACTTGCTAGTACTTGTTCATTCTAAATCCTAGAAAATGTGTGTGACTGTAATTAATTGAAGCTATCAAACCATTTCTTTCAAATGTAAGGCCAAATTGGATACACCAAGGTTATTTATTTGCACAATATCATTCATATTATTGATCAAGAAAGCTAAATTTCCATAAACTTGTAGATGTCATAGACTTTTATTATGCGCCCACTTCAATAGGACAATTAAAGCCTTAAGTCCCTCATATTTATTGGAGCATGGACCGTTATTGGTCACGTCTGAAAAATATTGAGTCTTTAAGAGATGAAATGCATATCCAATACCACAAACAATTCTCAAACCTTCACTAACTCCATAAAAGAAACCCCACTGACTTGTTTTGTCCAAAACCAATGTTGCCACGTGTTTAACCCTCCTAAAATTTTCGCTAGGTTGGAAGTTGGGGAGTAAGGCTAATGACTATGTAAAAACTTGAAAATTTAGATTTCGTTCATCATAAAAAAAGTTTGCATTCCTATCTAACTATAAACATTAGTATACAAAGAAGGCTACAACTTGAATTTTCTTCAAATCCCTTTTCTCAAACCATTTTTTGAGTTTTTTTTTTTTTTAATAATCTCCTTCCTCCATAGACTCTGTAATTCGAAGAAGTCTCCCACATATTCCCAAACTTGCACTAAAAATGAGAAATGAAAAAATACATGTGGTTTTGTTTCCTTAATTTCTTAATGAAAGTAGCACCATCTAGGCCCAATTCTCCTTCTCCTCTATAAATGATCCTAAGTGAATATAATATTCTTCAAGATCAACCACATCAATAGAATGCACTTGGGAGGAGGTCTCACATTCCAAAATTTATTCCACCACCATTCCTCATCGCCCTTTAGAGGATCCTATAAAGATAAATATCCTAATTTGACCAAATATTCACCTTCCATTTTATCCCCAACAAAACTAAGTTCATGAGGATTCTCCTTTAATATAATATGAGCTCCCCTTATCTCTTCTGCAAACCTCTCTTAGTTCTATCCTTATTCTTCTCCCAAGTTTAGCTCCTTAGAACATTTCCATACCTGTTTCCAGTGGTTGTGGCTTTTGGCTTCCCTATCTTATCCAAGGTACAAACCCCTAGTTCCCATAAGTGAGTTATGATATCTTCTAGCAGAAGACCCCCTAACCACTTCCAAGAATTACAATTGAGCCAACCCCCACTAGTTTCACATTACCAACCCTCTAGGACAAGTAGTTCCCAATCACTGGTAAAGCCAAGGAGAGGGTTTTTCACTGATTGAAAGCATTTTGTATATTATTCCTTCAAGAACTAAGCCAATTCATTAATGAATTTGTCAGAAAGTATTTTTCTGTAAGTATCATGCCCCAGAGGCTATCCATGGTCATCATTTGCCATAATTATTCAATTGTTAAGGAATAAACAAATGAGAAGATGTCCTTTAATCCCACCCTCTAGTTTCCTAGGGTTAGCAATAAGTTTCCAACAAAAAAGATATCAAACCATGTATTCTTTGCACCCTTTCGATATATATTTTTGAGTATATGTTATATTCTTTCCACGACTAGTCCGAGATGGTGTTATGTTGCACCAGGCACATCAGGGGCCAACAACCCCTCACATGCCATCCCCCTGTACAGGGTTCGAGGTAGCACCTAGGGAATTTTTTATTTTATTTTATTTTTTATTTTTATTTTTATTTTTTTTTATGCAGACCTAAGGATGGGGGGCATACCCAAGGATGGTGGGTGGACCTACCCATGGTTTTTAACATAGTTTTTGTGCATAGTGGTTTTGCCCATGGTATTTTGTAGACTCAGTCAGAGGAACTATGATTATGTTCTAATCCAGGGTTAATGGATTGGGGTTTATGGATGTTTCAACATGTATATAATGTATTGTAACACTAAAAGGAATATAATCAAAAATCAATCTGGTTTTCCTAGTTTTGGGTTTCAGGAGAAAATATCTATGTATATTCTTTATTCTTGTCATTGTATATATTTCTGTTTTTAAGAATTCATTTCTAGGTAATTTATGTGCAGGGTTAAAACCTACAATTTTCCAGAACACTTTCTAATTTTTTTAAGAATTCCCTTCAAAATATGGGATAAATTTTGCCAAAGAGTGGGAATAGTTTCTATGACATACTCTATTAGGACAAGTTGACCTACTCATGAAATTCACCTATTACACCAAAAAGTAACCTACTATTCAACCTTGGATAGAAGCTAGATCTAGTTCTCCTTATATTAGTTATTAGGTTTTAAAATATATCCAAGATATTTAATACTAACTTCAAAATTGGAATGTTAGAAAGTAAATATTCTTCCAATCCTTTCAATTAGATTATGATCCATTCCAAAAGAGTATAGTGCAAAAATGGCCATTGATCTCCTTCCTAATGGTAAACAAATATAACTATAATATATCCTTGATATTTTGGCTTTCCCTCACTGAACCTATTCTAAATAACAAGAGATCATCCAAAAAAAATAGATGGGTAAGAGACACTCCTCTTCCAACCTTGATTTCCATAATTTATCCAAGTCTTCTAGCATTATGGATTGGCCTAGTAAGTCCTTTAGCTCTTAACAAAAGTATATAAGGTGATAAAGGACACCCTTGTCTGAGCCCCCTTAAATGCTAGAATAAAGGGGAACCAATAGCATTTATTAACATCTAAAAGGAAACATCAGTCACACAACCAATAATCCACCTCATAATGGGAAGAGATAAACTCAAGTGAAGTATGAGTCGTAAATAGAGCTAGGAGATCTTTTCATAAACTCTAGAGGGATCTAGTAATAATAGTAGTTGGGCATTTTTGTTTCTTGAAAGAATGGATGCCTTCTTGGGTAGAAGTAATAGCTTCATGAATTTCCCTTCCCTTTAGGAACCCAAATTATTTTAGGCAAATATACTTAGATAATAATGACTTGATCCTCATAGCAATAGATTTTGACATAATGTTGTACACATAATTACATAGTGAAATTGGCGTGACGCCTACAAATTCATTGAGTATTTCTACTTAGAAATTAGATCAATAAAGGTTGAATTAAAATTCCTAAGAACTTTCATTTCCCATCTATCCTCCACAATTCTTAACATGTTTTCTCCCATAAGGTCAAAAAATTCAAATAAAACACTATAGGCCACCCATTAGCTCCTGCACTCTTATACTTTTAGAATGATTTCAAGAAATTCATTAGTTCTTCCATATTAACTTCTTGAAATAGTGATTTATTGTCATCTTCTTTTACCATCTTAAGAAATTATGAAATAATTTTCATTATCTCCCATCAGTTTGTTCTCTTATGCTCCTCAAAAATGTGAGAAAAGTGGTTGACCCAAAGACCTACCATCCCATGAAAGTCTTTAATCTTATTACCATCATTATCTAAGATTTCCCATACAATATTTTGAATTTTCTCATAGTGAGATTGATAACAATGTTCACCCAATGTGGATTGCATCTCCGAGTCCACTTCTAATGAAGTGGCCTCTTCAATTATGATGCAAAATGATTCAAATTACATCAAATCCCTAATCTCTAATGTTGGTTCTCTATTCTGCAGCTTTTTAACAATCCTCCATGAACTCTTTGCAAAAATCTTTCCCTTTTTAAATCTCCAAAATGACACAAAATCTAAGTATTACCAAAAACAATGATAATCACACTACAAAAGTAAAGGGCTCTACCTTTTCTTACAACTATAACCTATGTGGTGTAGTGGAAAACCTTTTGTATATATAATGTTGGGGGTCCGCAGTCCCGGGGTCAAGTTAGAGGCGGTTGCATCCCCTCTATCATAACCATATATATAAATAATGTTTTTTTTTATAATTGGGTGCATTGGATCCACTAGCAATACAGGCACTACCATATGCCATTTGTACTCCCATCACATCTGATGGACCTAATAAAGCTCTAAAACTCTGTTGAATCTCGTATTATCACTAATATTCAACGAAGATTAGAAATAATTGAAAATGCATGGCAACCAGCTTCCGATCTGCGACATTTAGTGTAGTGAATCAACTCATTTTTCGATTTGGTTAAAAGTAATGTTAAGGAAGACAATCACTTTGTCAACAAAGACTTACTTACTTTTAGTCAAAAGGTTGGTTTGATGTTTGATCTAGACAAAAGAAAACAGAGGACTCCCAAATGCTAATTGAATGAAGCAAATCAAAGTTGGAAGGTTTAAAAGAATTAGCACGCCAGAAAACATTACTTTTGAATGTTAAAGCATAAAGAATAGAAGAGGTGATGAGTTTCTAAAGGAGGTGCAAATTTCCTAGGGTATAAATGGTTCACACATCATATATGATTTTGAATTAATTACAAGAGATACACTAATAGCCAAATTAGAAAGGCTAAAAGAGTCAACAGCAAGATAGTTTGATGATATATAATTGATTTCACTACAAAAGAAATTAGCAAATGGATAATTACTTTTGTTAGTATTAATGAAGATAAGTTTGCCTTGGCTACTCAATTACTAAAAGAGGATATGGAAATTGAGAAGCGATATTCAATGAATAAGTTAAGCTAGAGATTACAATCGATCGAATGAAATATTTCATTAAAGTTATATTGGATCGATTCGTTCAAGATATTGTGGATCTGAAAGACAGTTGATAGCCAAACAATCACCGTATATGCTTTCACATATTGTAAGTGTCCTTAAATCTTGGCATATTTGTTTTGTTAAAAAATGTAACTAGTGTCGATCTTCATAATGTAATAAAATGTAATTTTTATCATTGATATGTTTATTATTATATTCATTGTTATTATTTTATTTTCATAAAATCATGTTCTTCATCCTTATAGAGTCAAAAATAGTCAAAAGTAGTCAAAAAGAAATTATTTTGAGTCAAAATAAATGTAATTGAGTCAAGTCCCATTTGAAATTTTGTAAGAAAAAGAAAAGTAATTTTATTTTGAGTCAAATAGTCAACACAAGGCCCAGTCAGCCTTAGAGGCAGTTATTTGACCCTCCTAGATATGTATATATACAACTCAGATCGACTAGTTGAAACACATCGACTCACATCATCACATCAATTTTTGTGCAATAACAAGAAGAAAAACTAGTCAAAATCAAAGAAGAGAGAAGAAAGTCATAGGAAAGAGAAAGATAAAGTATTATGCCCTAATTTTTCTCACATGTGTGGAGGTCTTATAATTTTCTGAGGTTTTTACAGGCTTGAAGTTTGGCCATCTATTGCAAGTCCAAAAATTATGTGGTTTGACTAGATTTAATAGATTTGGCCAACATTGACTTTTGTTGACTTTGATTTTGTTGGAGGAGACTTGGAGGAGGGATAACTTGGGTTCATTGTGACGAGAGCCTAATTATAGTATTCTTTGTCTCTTTGTGATATTTAAGTTTTGATAATTTCTTGATGAAGAGAAGATAAATTTAATAAGAAGCCAACAAACATTCACAAGTAATTATCAAGTTAAGAGAAATCCAACATCATCTTTATTACACTAGGTTTCTTAACATGGGATCAGAGCTAAAGTGAAAGGAAGGAAGTTTGAAATATCACAAATTATTAGCATACTTGAAGACTTTATTACAATAGATATCTCTCCAAGGAAGGCTTGAAGATATTTTGTTGCAAGCATCCTAATAACAGACATCTCTTAGACATTATTGAAGGCTCTTGGAAATATCATCAAGCTCTCGTCATCACCCTTGTCCTCTCATCAACATTCTTGAAGACACTCACAACAACTTCCCTCCTTTGATAATTAAGTACTCTATTATACTCTATGTCTAATCCTCCTAGCTAGATGATATATATTTGTAAGGAAGGAAACAAGCTTGGTGGAGCTTCTAATTACAAGGCTTGGAAAAAGAGAATTGATCCCATTCTCAAAGAAAATGAAGTCATGCAATTTTTTGAAGGCAGTGTTCCAGTACCAGAAAAGAATAATTCTCAAGAAGTATAACAAGGGAGAAATAAGGGCTCAAAGGATCCTCTTTGATTCTATCAAGGGACATTTCATCTCTTTTGTTTCATATTTGGCCACATCCAAAGAATTCTATGATAAATTGGTCAAGGTATATTCTATCAATACTACCGGTCAAAAGATACCTCTAAGGAATCAACTCTATGGAACAAGTCAATATCAAAATATGAATATGTGGCCTCATATTTGGTGAAGATATCAAAGATAAAGGATTAACTTCAAGGACTTAAGGAAATCATATCATATTCTAAATTAATCACCTTCATACTTAATGCTCTACCTCTAGCTTGGAGTGGTTTTGCAAGTGGATTCTATGAAAGAAAATATACTCCATCTTTTGAAGAAATTTAGACTCTATGTGTTCTAGAAGAAACAATATTGAATGATAAATATTATACTGAACCCCATAATGAAAAATCTCAAGCATTTGATGCAAAATCAAAGAAGAGGTTTGGAAGGTAATTAATCGAAGCTATCCAACCATTTCTTTCAAATGTTAGGCCAAATTGGATACACCAAGGTTATTTATTTGCACAATATCATTCATCTTATTGATCAAGAAAGCTTAATTTCCATGAACTTGTAGATGTCATAGACTTTTATTATGCGCCCATTTCAATAGGACAATTAAAGCCTTAAGTCCCTCATATTTATTGGAGCATGGACCATTATTGGAGCATGGACCATTATTGGTCATGTCTGAAAAATATTGAATCTTTAAGAGATAAAATGCATATCCAATACCACAAACAATTCTCAAAGCTTCACTAACTCCATAAAAGAAACCCCATTGACTTGTTTTGTCCAAAACCAATGTTGCCACGTGTTTAACCCTCCTAAAATTTTCGCTAGGTTGGAAGTTGGGGAGTAAGGCTAATGACTATGTAAAAACTTGAAAATTTAGATTTCGTTCATCATAAAAAAAGTTTGCATTCCTATCTAACTATAAACATTAGTATACAAAGAAGGCTACAACTTGAATTTTCTTCAAATCCCTTTTCTCAAACCACTTTTTGAGTTTTTTTTTTTTTTTTAATAATCTCCTTCCTCCATAGACTCTATAATTCGAAGAAGTCTCCCACATATTCCCAAACTTGCACTAAAAATGAGAAATGAAAAAATACATGTGGTTTTGTTTCCTTAATTTCTTAATGAAAGTAGCACCATCTAGGCCCAATTCTCCTTCTCCTCTATAAATGATCCTAAGTGAATATAATATTCTTCAAGATCAACCACATCAATAGAATGCACTTGGGAGGAGGTCTCACATTCCAAAATTTATTCCACCACCATTCCTCATCGCCCTTTAGAGGATCCTATAAAGATAAATATCCTAATTTGACTAAATATTCACCTTCCATTTTATCCACAACAAAACTAATTTCATGAGGATCCTCCTTTAATATAATATGAGCTCCCCTTATCTCTTCTGAAAACCTCTCTTAGTTCTATCCTTATTCTTCTCCCAAGCTTAGCTCCTTAGAACATTTCCATCCCTATTTCCAATGGTTGTGGCTTTTGGCTTCCCGATCTTATCAAAGGTACAAACCCCTAGTTCCCATAAGTGAGTTATGATATCTTCTAGCAGAAGACCCCATAACCACTTCCAAGAATTACATTTGAGCCAGCCCCCACTAGTTTCACATTACCAACCCTCTAGGACAAATAGTTCCCAATCACTGGTAAAGCCAAGGAGAGGGTTTTTCACTGATTGAAAGCATTTTGTATATTATTCCTTCAAGAACTAAGCCAATTCATTAATGAATTTGTCAGAATGTATTTTTCTGTAAGTATCATGCCCCAAAGGCTATCCATGGTCATCATTTGCCATAATTATTTAATTGCTAAGGAATAAACAAATGAGAAGATGTCCTTTAATCCCACCCTCTAGTTTCCTAGGGTTAGCAATAAGTTTCCAACAAAAAAGATATCAAACCATGTATTCTTTGCACCCTTTCGATATATATTATTGAGTATATGTTATATTCTTTCCACGACTATTTCGAGATGGTGTTATGTTGCACCAGGCGTAGCAGGGGCCAACAACCCCCCACATACCATCCCCCTGTACAGGGTTCAGGATAGCACCTAGTGAATTTTTTTTTTTTATGCGGACCTAAGGATGGGGGGCATACCCAAGGATGGTGGGTGGACCTACCCATGGTTTTGCATATAGTTTTTGTGCATAGTGGTTTTGCCCATGGTATTTTGTAGACTCAGTCAGGGGAACTATGATTATGTTCTAATCCAGGGTTAATGGATTGGGGTTTATGGATGTTTCAACATGTATTTAATGTATTGTAACACTAAAAGGAATATAATGAAAAATCAATCTGGTTTTCCTAGTTTTGGGTTTCAGGAGAAAATATCTATGTATATTCTTTGTTCTCGTCATTGTATATATTTCTATTTTTAGGAATTCATTTGTAGGTAATTTATGTGCAGGGTTAAAACCTACAATTTTCCAGAACACTTTCTAATTTTTTTAAGAATTCCCTTCAAAATATGGGATAAAGTGTGCCAAAGAGTGGGAATAGTTTCTATGACATACTCTATTGGGACAAGTTGACCTACTCATGAAATTCACCTATTACACCAAAAAGTAACCTACTCTTCAAGCTTGGATAGAAGCTAGATCTAGTTATCCTTATATTAGTTATTAGGTTTTAAAATATATCCAAGATATTTAATACTAACTTCAAAATTAGAATGTTAGAAAGTAAATATTCTTCCAATCCTTTCAATTAGATTATGATCCATTCCAAAAGAGTATAGTGCAAAAATGGCCATTGATCTCCATCCTAATGGTAAACGAATATAACTATAATATATCCTTTATATTTTGGCTTTCCCTCACTGAACCTATTCTAAATAACAAGAGATCATCCAAAAAAAATAGATGGGTAAGAGACACTCCTCTTCCAACCTTGACTTCCATAATTTATCCAAGTCTTCTAGCATTATGGATTGGCCTAGTAAGTCCTTTAGCTCTTAACAAAAGTATATAAGGTGATAAGGAACACCCTTGTATGGGCCCCCTTAAATGCTAGAAGGAAGGGGAATCAATAGCATTTATTAACATCTAAAATGAAACATCAGTCACACAACCAATAATCCACCTCATAATGGGAAGAGATAAACTCAAGTGAAGTATGAGTCGTAAATAGAGCTAGGAAATCTTTTCATAAACTCTACAGAGATCTAGTAATAATAGTAGTTGGGCATTTTTGTTTCTTGAAAGAATGGATGCCTTCTTGGGTAGAAGTAATAGCTTCATGAATTTCCTTTCCCTTTAGGAACCCAAATTATTTTAGGCAAATATACTAAGATAATAATGACTTGATCCTCATAGCAATATATTTTGACATAATGTTGTACGCATAATTACATAGTGAAATTGGCATGACACCTACAAATTCATTGAGTATTTATACTTAGAAATTAGATCAATAAAGCTTGAATTAAAATTCCTAAGAACTTTCCTTTCCCATCTATCCTCCACAATTCTTAACATGTTTTCTCCCATAAGGTCAAAAAATTCAAATAAAATGCTATAGGCCACCCATTAGGTCCCGCTCTCTTCTACTTTTAGAATGATTTCAAGAAATTCATTAGTTCTTCCCTATTAACTTCTTGAAATAGTGATTTATTGTCATCTTCTTTTACCATCTTAAGAAATTATGAAATAATTTGTAGAAATTTTGAATAATATGACACATAATCACAGAG
Organism: Pinus taeda; assembly: GCA_000404065.3. Taxonomy (NCBI): domain Eukaryota; kingdom Viridiplantae; phylum Streptophyta; class Pinopsida; order Pinales; family Pinaceae; genus Pinus; species Pinus taeda. The sequence continues at coordinate 291,636 of APFE031611611.1, forward strand.
ATTATCCCGATTATACACTATTGCAGAATACATGCATAATACATAACCTCCTCTACGTTGATAATCAATTTACAGAAGTAGAAACAATAACATGTGCACATAGAAGCATCAATCACACATATCAACACAGTATTTTCCCGGGGAAAGCATCTTACTAGAAAACCCAACTATCTGTATATTATATTGATTGAGAACATGTAACAATACATATTACAATACTCTTCGCAAGTATCCAACACTATCTCCACCTATTACACACAAACTAGCTTAGATATGATCTCCAAATCTCCTCCGCTACTTGCCTTCCTCCACTGCACAATACTTGCATGAGAATGAATGAATCCAAACTCGTTCCAAGTTCTATTTACCTTGGAAAATCACTCACACTGGAAATCACGTGAGCACAGGCTATATCACTGGGCATCTACTGCGCGATTCTCATGGGCATACTCAATCCATTGATTGTGCAAGATCTCATGCACAACTGATAGTCACAACTCACCCTTTCACCTACCTCTAACACTTGTCTCCACTGAACTGTCCATGCACTGAGTTAACTGATGTATTCTTCAGTTGCATTATGAGTTAATAATTAGTGAATTAATTAATAACTAATTCACACAACTCATCACTTAGTCTATTGGCCGGTTAGACTAAATACAACTAGTTCAACTAAGTCAAACTGAACACAACTCCATTAACTGCTCATCTAACTCCACAGAACTCAACCACTTGATTTCTAACTAAAGTCCTTCATGCAATAGCTCAGTCAACCCATAGGTAACCACGTGATTCCTTTAGAAGTTGCATGTGCCACATCTGTAGCTCCAACTGAAGTGCTCCAAGAGAATAAGATCAAGTTTAGAGTCCAAATATTCTAAGGCTAATAATATTTGACTGTTTCTATTTTTACCCGACAGTCTAAAAATAGACTTTGATCACACCACTGTGATCCAAAAAATAAAAGTCCATCTATTTTTCCCAACATGACCAATCATCCATAAACAACATCTTGTAACTCATAGACCATGATCCATATGTCTAAAAATAGACATAGTCTAAAAATAAACTTTGCACCAAAACTTGCCTGCGGGCCCACTTAGTGAAGGCGACTCCTTTCCACTAAGCTCCATCATCTTGTTACATTCTCAGCAAGCATTTATTGCTGCACACTTTTCAACACTCCCTCTCAACAAGAAAGGCTTCCTCTCAAACTCGATCCTATAACTCTGGACTGTTCTGCATGCAACACATTTGCCCAGTCCACTTTGCTCCAACAACACTTGGAACAAAAAAAAACACTCCCAATTGACCACTCTGTTGGGCTAGGAACATACTCTGATGCTGAAGCTCTAGCTGTTGATGACAAGTGCTCCCTCTCTAACATCTGTGCTACTGCAACATCTTCATGCATCTCGCACCATAGCACACCTCTCTGTGCCACCTAGCACTGTGCAAAACATTTGTGCCTCTCGCATTGCTGCAGCCTGTATTCTATGTGCTATCCTGGGATTACCTACACTATCTCTCTCTCTGCCGCTCCATCTGCATTTGTCTCTACCCAATTAGTCAGTTCCTGCTACTCCACATCGGGGCTCCTGTAGCAAGGTCTCATCCAAGAGGTTGGGTACCTCAAGGATCCTACCCCTCCTCCATGGGACGATCACTTCACATCGCCCCACCTCCTACCTGGAGGTATGGTTGCATGTGATCCCTCTACCCACCTGGCATGAAGTTTCCCCCTACTGGAGGTCTCTGCATGAGTAGATGTCTCTACTCGATCTCCACTCAACTTCCCCTATTGTGGCTGCTCCACAACCTCCTGAAGCTGCTGCACCAATCGTGGCTCCTCCACAATTGTTTGAGACTTCTTCTCACACTACATGTTGAGAGGCAATATACTCTCCCTCTCAACCACCAAGTCTCTAACCTTTTCCTTGCTCCTCAAGGCTTTGCATGCATCTTGTACCTAAAGTGCATACAGGCTCTTGGTTAGCACACCAATCTGTTTCCACTTTCCCGCCGTTACGAAATTTTCTACAAAAGGAGCTGATTTTAAATCAGTGACATCTCCCTCATCCGAACTCCGATTCAACCGATATTTTTATTTTTTTATTTTGGGTATTTTTCTGCAAGGAATCCAAATCTGCTATTTGTTTTTGAATTTTTTGTATAGAAATTTTCATATCTGCTCTGCAAACTCTCAACCCAAAACTCAAAAATTTGAAATCTCCTCTTCTTGTATATTGTTCTTCCTTGATCACCTGTGCTCTGATACCATGTAGAATTTTTTAGAAATTTGCCTACAAATCAGCTAGCTTTGATACCATGTAGAACTTTTTCTATAAATCAGTTAGCTCTAATACCATGTAGAAATTTCCCACCTATAGATCAACCTAGTAATGCAATGTACTAAAGCAAAACACTTGATCTACTTCTACAAACAATCTAGCAGAATCTTAATCAACCATCAACAACATCAATAAGAACACATATAACTGATATGGAGAAATAAAACACATAACACAACATAAAACCCCAACCATGTATTATCAATCAAGTGTAGATCCTCAACAACATACAAAAAGAATAAGCTCAATAGCTATCCTGCTCTCTCTGTAATCAGAAGATCTTGATGACCTTCAATTAGAAGATGAAAATCATGGACTACCTAGGCCTCAATATATAGGCCACAAGTCCTCCAATCTCCTATAATAGATCATTCTCCATGTAAGCAATACTTACTATAAATATCCAAGCATCTTATAGTACATTGTCCCACATCTGATCTCAACTGGGTCTCTAACAAAACTGACATGCAACAACGATCCATGAGTGAATTCTCAGTTATCTAAAATAATAGTTGTCACATGCATGCAAGCATTAACAAACTATATTTTATTATTTTAACAACTTGTTAAAATAATCTTACTAGACTTGACTAGTTAGAACTAAGTCAACTGATTCTCTCAATATAGAACTCATACTTATTCCCTCAATCAGTGGGACAACTCATGTGCATGCTCACGAAGACTTCAAATTTGAATTTCCTTAACTAATTAACTCAACTAAATTAATTAATTAATATTTCCAATTGATGTTAAGACCAAAATTAATTTTGACTTCCTATAGATAGACTAGGCACTGCTATAAATAGGAAGGGACCCAGAAATGCTATTTTTAGAACTTTCTATTTTTAGCAGTTTCACCTCTCACTTAATGTGGCCAATGAACTCACTCGCCAAACTACTATTTTTAGACATGCTATTTTTAGCAAGTCTGTTTTTAGCACATTCTAAATTTAACATTTCTTGTTGCCCATTTTTCAACATTTTGTGTCATGTGACATGGTGCCTACATTGTTTTACATGTTGTAGTCATGTGGTGTCCACTTGGGCCTTTTTGTTGACACCTAATCCTTGTGATTGGGTGAATTTATGTAAATAGATAAATAGGAAATATGAACAATCATCGGGAGACAAACTGAACTGTCTCTCCCTCATGTATATAATAAAGACTTACCTGATGGAATAAAACAGTCGAATCATTTTTTCTTTATGGAGTTATTGCCTAGCCTGACATGGTATCAGAGCCAACTCCCTTTTTAGCTCTTTTTTCCCTTGTAACTCCCTAGTCTACTCTCCATATTGCTTAGCTGCTCCTAACATGGTAGCCGCCCCACTGTCCAGTGTTGTCCATATTGTCCATACTGCCCTAGTCTCCAGCGCTGTCCATGCTGTCCATACTGTCCATGTGCGTTAAATTTTTTTGAAGGGCCTACGATTCTACTCTCCGGCGATTTTGTTTCTCCATCACCTTGCAGTCTTCTTCCAGCTATTCATTTAGTCCATCTATTTCACAATCCTTCTTTTTCATTTTTGGAATGGAAATCCGTCTCATGCTCTCCACGACGTCCACATTTACTAGCTTCCATTTCTTCCCAACCGCCCATCTGCGCAAATAAACCATCGAGTCAAAGTCGGGAGGAGGTAGAAGTGCTTCTGCTGGTGTCCTATCCTTCCTTTTCGAGCCCAAGGATTCGAACCCGGGCCTCCACAGCTTGACCCCTTCCTGGAAACTTCCAAAACACCGTTCCATAGAAGCTCGACAACTCAACAAAAATTCATGCTAATGCTTTCATTCCCATGTAATTGGAGAGGGATGCGAAAGAAAGAATGTGGTGTTGGAATGTGGCCAGCTCCTCCTGCTCCTGCATTTTAAAGAGAAAATGCGACATTTGGGTTCATGCACCGAGGATGGCAGGCAGGGCCCCCTTCAAACGACTTCCTATGGCTGTACGCAAGCATCCTGAGGATTTGCATACGAGAAGCTACCGTGCCTTCCGCTTCTTCATTGTCATATAACCACGTGCTTGTCACCGACCTAGAAATGGTGGACTTCTTGCTGGCAAAGGTCATTTTGCAAAGCATGAAAAGTTTGAAAAAAAAAGGTTAATAGACTAGTTTTAGCACAGTCAACAAGTGAAAATCGACTAGTAAAGTCTTATTTGAAAACCAATTTTTTTTTGTATAACCGCATGGATATGGACAAAGGGATGACTTCATATATTTCTAAGAGGGTTTGTAACTTGTGATATTGAGAGTCCAAATACATATGGACTATGTTCTTCAGCCTTTTAGTGGACACAATGCTTTATGCTGTTGAGTCTATTTTTTTTGGACTTAGTAGACTACCATATTCTATACTTTAACGTTGTGCAAATGAATGTGAATTGACATTTGAGTTTACTGTCCAGTCATATCAGAAGTATATTTTTTTTTCCATTAAGAGTAAAAGTTTTGTAGCAGAAGTTCTTTTGCTACAGTATGCATTCAATCATATCCATGGTGGGAATAGTTCTCATTGGCAAGGAGAACTATCCTGAATGGTCCCAGATTATAAAACACACCCTCATTTTCAATGAGTTGTGGAAAGGAGTGTGTGTCAGAGACGAAGACAATGAACCAGTACAACCTACCTCAGACAAAGAGCTCGTCATTTGGGAAAACAAGAACAAAAAATCTTATGCATTAATCGCAACATCTTTAAATGAAGAGGCGAGTCGCCATATTTCATCATATTCAACTGCCTTTGAAGCCTTACAAAAGCTGAAATAACTCTATGACTCACATTCTGCACTTGAAGTTGTTCAACTCATGATTAAACTCTTCACTCTTGAATTGCAAAATAATGATCCTCTTGCTCTTGCATCTGAAGTAAAGTTTATAATGCATGATATCAAATCCACTAAGGTTGAATTGGATATTCCTCTTATCACTTTTCTCAAGGCACTTTATCCTACTTACTCCAATTATCCTTGAGTCATTGCAAGCAAATGGAAATCTCAAAGATATAACCTTTGACTATCTTGTGAAAAAGTTTGTTGAAAGAGAGAAAGCTTTTGGAAAGAAGACAGCCCCTGAATCTTTTGAAGAGGCTGTGTGCCTTGCTCATAAAGAAAAGAATCCTGCTCAAGATTCTAAAAGAGGAAGAGGTGGTCGAAGAGGAAGAGGAAGATATTTAAGAGGCAGGGGGGCAAACATTCTCAAGGAGAAAAGGCAGATTTGCACTGCATTCGGTGCAAAAGAAATAGATCACATGATGCCTCTACATGCAAGCTACCATGGGACAAAATTGAGTAGAAAAGAAATCAACAGAAAGGTAAAATTGATGATACAAACAAAAGTAAAGCACCTGAATCCACTCACTATGTTGTGGCACAATGTAACATTGGATTAAATGAAGATTTATTTAATGCTTCACTTGCTTCTTGGAAAAATGATTGGTTGCTTGATTCAAGAGCAACCTGCCACATGACTCATAGAAAATATTTTTTTGAATATTTCACTGACAATGTTGATGGAGCAGTATACTTTGCAGATCAATCAAAACTCAAGCCATCATGGCTTGGCACAATCATGCTTAAACTGCCTGGTCTTCCAGACTTTCCTCTGTATCATGTTCTATATCTCCCATAGCTCAAAAGAAACTTCTTGTCCTTGGTCCACATCCACCAGCAAGGTCACTCCATTCATATGTTTTATGGAAAGCTTGAGGTAAGAAAAGCATCTGACCACTCACTTGTCATGAGGCGAATAGAAGAAGAAAGGCTTCTCAAACTGCAAGGAACCTCTGCTCATGCACAACATTTCTCATAAAATTCTCATCATGAACAAGGTACACTTCCATCAAGTTTATTATGGCATGCTAGATTTGGACATTTGAACTATGACAGACTCTGCTTGTTGAAGAAAAATGGTGTTGCTGGTTTGCCTACAATTCCTAGGAAACTTAAGCAATGTGATGCTTGCATTCTAGGAAAGCATAGAAAACAGTATTTTCATGATTTACATTCAAGAGCACATAGAAAAATTGAACTCATTCATTCAGATTTATGTGGTCCAATGCTTGTTCCTTCTGCAAATGGAAATAAATATATCATGACATTTATGATGACTACACCAAGAATGTGTTGGGTTTATTTATTGAAGAACAAATCTGATGTTTTTCAAACATTCAAGAATTTTCATAAATGGATTGAAAATGATGCACAATCTCATATTGGGTCTATTCGCACTAATAATGGAAAAGAATACACATCAAATGAATTTGAAAACTATCTTTGCCAACATGGGATCAAACATCAAACAATCGTGCCTTATAATCCCCAAAAAAATGGTGTCACTAAAAGAATGAATAGGACAATCTTAAATATGGTACGATCCATGCTCTTCTTCAAAAATGTAAAGATAATGTTTTGGGTTGATGTTGTTCTATGTGCTGCATATATAAAGAATAGAAGTCCATCTAATGCTATAAGAAACAAGAATCCATATGAAATGTGGTATGGATATGTTCCTTCGGTAAAGCATCTTAGGGTCTTTGGTTCCACCTATTATGCCTTGATACCAAAGGTACATAGAAACAAACTTGGTGCTAGAAGTCGTAAGTGTATATTTCTGGGATATTCAAACACCTCCAAAGCATACCGTCTCTATGATGAAGTAAATAAAAAGTTTGTTCTATCTAGAGATGTAATTTTTCTTGAATCATCCATAACTCACAATGTGGTTGAGCGGCAACTTGATCACTTGGATAGATTTGCAAAAGCAAAATCATTTCAAGAATTTAATAATCAGATTCCAAATCTTGAAGGGGGGATTCCTATATTAGATCAACATGTGGAATCTTCTTCTGAAGAACACTCTCCCCTGCATGAAACTCCAACAATAGATGATGCTTTAAGTGATGTAATTGATAGAATTGGGAGACTCAATCTCGATTCAGTCCCAACTCAATCAACGGAGCAGCCTGGACCATCTGAGAAAGGTTCCCCAAAGTGGCTAACAAAGACACTTGAAAGTGTTCATCCTGATGAAGTTGGAAAGACAGGAACCACAAATTCAAACCAGAAAAATGGAGGTGATGTAGATGACTCTAATTCACCTGTTGATATGGATGTTTCTTATGATTGTGAATTGAACTTGTCTATAGATTTTGAACCAAATTCCTTCAAAGAAGATGCTTCTCATGATGAATGAAAGAAGCGATGCAAAAGGAGTATGATGCCCTCATAAAAAACGACACTTGGAAGCTGGTTGATCCTCCATTAGGAACCAAACCAATTGGCTGCAAGTGGGTCTACATGAACAAGTATAAAGTTGATGGCTCACTTGACAAGCACAAAGCTAGGCTTGTGGCAAAAGGTTTTGCATAGAAGGAAGGGGTCGATTATGAGGAGAATTTTTCCCCCACAACAAAATGGGCTACCATCCCGACACTCTTTGCACTAGTAGCTCAGAACAGTTGGAAAGTCCATCAGATGGATGGAAAAACTACTTTCTTGAATGGAGATCTAAAAGAGAATGTTTTTATGTCCTATCCTGGAGGATTTTCTGTGAAAGGACATGAACATAAAGTATGAAAACTTGTGAAGTCCTTGAATGGCGTCAAACAAGCACCGCGAGCCCATTATGAAAAACTAATTGAGCATCTTCTGAAACTCAATTTCAAACATTTTGATCTTGATGATGCAACTTTATTTGTCAAGAAAGTTGGAAAAACAGTTGTATATCTTGTGGTATATGTAGATGATCCTTTGATGACAGGGAACAATGAAAGCTACATTGCATCCATAAAGAAGTAATTGGGGAAAGGTTTTGAAATGACTGATTTGGGCTATGTTCAGTACTATCTTGGCGTTGAAGTAACCCAACATCCGAAGTCCATATTTCTTTTTCAAAAGAAATACATTGGAGATCTGTTGAATAGGTTTGGCATGACAGAGTGTAATACTCTTACTATTCCAATGGAACAAAACTTAAAGCTCACATCTATTGAAGGAAAATAATTTGAGGATGCAACAAAGTGTAGACAACTTGTAGGAAGTCTCAACTACCTAACTACTACCAGACCAGACATTTCATTTGCTATTGGAATCCTCTTCAGGTTTATGCAAAAGCCTTGTGAGGGACATTGGTCTACTACAAAAAGAGTTCTAAGGTACTTGAAGGGAACTCAAGACTTTGGAATCAAGTATACACAGGTGGACGACTTCAATTTGATTGGATACTCTGATTCAGACTTCGATGAAGACAAAGAAACTGGGGTATCAACTTCAGGATATGCTATGAGTCTTGGACCAGGAGTTGTCTCCTGGAGATCACGCAAACAATCAGTTATAGCAGATTCCACAACAGAAGTAAAATACGTGGCAGCAGCTAAAGCAACAAAAGAAATTGTGTGGCTCAGGAAAATTCTTGAAGATTTGGAGGTAAAACAAGTACAATCAACTCCACTCATGATTAACAATACCTCTACAATAAAGTTGGCCAAGAACCCAAAGTTCCAGGATCGAACAAAGCACATCAATACTAAATATCATCTGATTCGACACCATGTTGAGGCTAAAACAATCCATCTCCGTCATTGTTCCACAAATGAGCAAATTGCAGACATCTTCACCAAAGCGCTTGGAAGAGAAAAGCTTGAACGATTCAAAATGATGCTTGGACTCACCAACATCCCTTCAAATTAAGGGGAGGAATTTTGACACCTAATCCTTGTGATTGGGTGAATTTATGTAAATAGATAGATAGGAAATATGAACAGTCATCGGGAGACGAACTGAACAATCTCTCCCTCATGTATATAATGAAGACCTACCTAATGGAATAAAATAGTCGAATCATTTTTGCCTTATGGATTTACTGCCTGGCCTGAAACTTTTGAAATGGATATTGCCGTGAATTAAACGAGTGGTCATGTCACTTCATTATATAACAAAAAAAACTCATTTTTTCCTTCAATTTATGACTACATTGGGTCCTTTGCTTAGTGACCAGTGAGATCTTTATCATTTAGTTAATTAAGCACTGTCCCTTCTTAATTAGTATGCACAAAAGATTAATAATTGCATGCAATTTTCCCTTATTTTGAAACATTTCTTTATTGGCTTAATTATTAGTATTATGTCCTTTACTCAATGATCAAAACACCTACTTGTGTTCAATTTCTTCCAGCGCAAGCTAATTTTACTTTCAATGAATAAAATCCAAAGCAAGGTAACCAATAATTTCTACATTGATTTTCCATCTTCTCCCCCCCAAATAAAAAATTCCAAGAAAAAACTTCTAATTGGGTTTCTTTTACTACAAATGTTTCTATATAAGATTATTTTTCATATTAGTTGGGATTTTCTACTTTAGGTTTCCAACTTCCACCTGTTTGATGAAAATATCACATGCATAGTTTTGATCATGTTTGCCTTATGTAAGGTTTCTATATGGTGAGGTTCTTCTCACTAATTGAGTTTTTCCACCTAAGGTTCAATATTTCACCTCCAAATGACAAGTATAGTTGTTTTTCTCCACACCAATAATGTTCTATTACTATATTTCTTTTGATATGTTTTCTAGAATCTTCCTTATATACAAAATACCACTTGTCAAACTTAGCGAGTTTTTATGTACCAAGGTTTCACTAACTTAATCACATGAACAAAATTTCAAGGATAGCCTTGGTCCCTTTTTTATTTCAATATTTTGATTTAAAAAAATATTTGTGCAATAAAAAAATCATTGATCCATTTCAAATCACTTGGGATGTAGGAAGAATCTAATTGGGACAATGAATCTTATAAGCAATTGTAACACCCCAATTTTGATGTCTAGAATTGTAATGTAAATGTATATATTTGACTAATGATGAGGACAAAACAATATGGCCAAGACCTAAAAAATGTTAATATTTATATCGAAAGCTATTAACAAAATAAAATCAAATCACTGACTACAAATGAGAGGGAAAAAAACATGGGTGGGTATGATTTCACAAGAGAGAAATGTGAGGGGGATTAGGGAGCTAAAAGGAGCTAAATCCAAAATAATAATATTTTATTATAACCAAATTTCTTCTACCTTAAGCTATGCTAAAGGAATATCAACCTTGGGATGCATTGCAAGATAGTTAGATAGTAAAACAATGCCTATAATGGGGTTGAACATTTGATGCTTGCAACCACTTGCGTAACTTTTCTAAAGATAATTTCTCTTGTTTACTATGATAATAATACTAAATATTTTATGATTTTCACTGTAATGTTTAATAAATAATGTGCATAGTATAATTATGATGATTTGATGAGAATTGCATGCGACTACTTGTCATTTTACATGTATAATTCATAATAGAGTAGTTAAGAGGATTATAAGGTATCGATCTATGCTTAAATGGTCGGAAATTAAGGAATTTCCAGGTAACCCAACATCCTAGAAAGTACAAGGGTGGTTAGGTATATTACAAATTGGTATCAGAGCCACAATTACAATACAAGGGCTATATGGGCCAATATACAAACCCGTGGAGGCATGATTTTATAATTTAAAGCTTATAGAGTATTGATCTACATTTAACTTGGGGAAAATGGTAAAAATAGGTAAAAATCCCAATTTCTAAATAAAATTTAGATAATTAGCTTGGGGATTTGAAAATGGCATGCACAAGAATTAAATAAGTAATTTAATGCTTATAGAGTATTGATAGACATTAACTTGGGGAAAATGGTAAAAATAGGTAAAAATCCCAATTTCTAAATAAAATTTAGATAATTAGCATGGGGATTTGAAAATGGCATGCACAAGCATTAAATTGGTTGATATTTGGATTGAATTTTTCCATGGATGTGAAGCCTAAGAGTATAATCAATGGCATAAATCACAAATGTTCATGAGATCAATGACTCAAATCTATCCCTGAAATGATTGTTGTTTCCAAGTTAAAATGTTGCATTACCATCAAAGTAAATTGGACTTTGTTTGACAAAGTTAATTGAAGTTTGGTCACCAAAGTAAAATGACATCAAAATGGAAATCAACAATAACATGTTATATGTAAACGCAAGTTTCCACAATTTTTCATGTTAGATATTACTTCTAGATGTAAATTGTGTGTCAGCAAAAGTGATGTCCAATATCTAGAAGCAATATCTAGCCACATGCTATGCCAAATTATCAAGATGATTGCATATCTAAAGAAAAATGAAGTTTATAGACAAAAAATTGTTTTGGCCATTTTAGGAGTATAAATTATTAGAACTAGGTAAACTTTTAAGGATAGGTATATAGTGAGGGGAACTAAAAAAGTGCTAGTGAGGGACATTGAACAATTTTACTCCAATTTCTTAAAAATTATAGATTAACAGTATTTTAGCAACATCATGGTCCTCATTCATAGAGGACTTGTTGCTAATGATTCTTTTACAATAAATTAGGGGAGTAGACATGAAGAAACCCAATGGAGCAATTGGACAGTGATACAAACTTATGCAGGAAAGTAATAGAATACAGATATAAACATAAACACAAAGATGCAAGAGAAATAAAACTTCATTTCATTAATATTAAGAACTAAAATATGCTTACATACAAAATGGAAGTAAACTAGCTCAGGCAATGGTAGCTTATCTCTGAGAAGAGATGTGGTGGCTACATGCCTCTAAACTATGTTATGATGAGGCACAAAGGCCTATTTATTATTGATAAACAATGGAAAACCATAAACATGGAAAACCCTAAGCCTAGGAGATGAAGCGACAAAACTATGGGATTCGTTGGGGTAAATTGGTACATCAATTTCCCGGGGTCGTAACTTTGGCATATGATCTTTTCTTGATGCGCACGATACCTCATTAGGAATATATATCCAAGGACTATAAATTTCAATTAAAAATGATTTTATAAGACCCGAATTTTCCTATTTTCCAAAAAAACATCATTTATGGCCTCAAAATGGCTTCGGAAGTTTAGGACCCAAAAAACTACCAAAAATACTAAATTGTGCTATAATTAAGGAAACTAAAAAACTGAAAGAACAATAGTGGGGGTCCAAGTGGAATAAGAGGGTCGTCACTAATATCCACTTAGATCAGTCCTCCCCCCTTAGTAAGAAATGGTTCCCATTTCTTTGAATTCCTTCATTAGATGGGGAAGCTTATGTTGAACTTGGTCCTTGGTGCACCACTTTCCTTGGTGTAGGAGTTCACCAACTTTGACAACCCAATAGAGTTGGATCTTTTGTTGGTGAGTGTTCTTGATTTGTGTGTCTATGATCCTATCAGTTGTGTCTTGTTCAATGTAGCTCGGATTGAGCTCTGTTGGTGTCAACTTCTCATTAAAGTTTGATGTGTCAAGTAATGGGGGAAAGTATGGTCACAAGTGGTCCACATTGAATACTGGGTGCAAGCCAAGGAATGGTGGAATGTTGAGCTTGAAATCATTTTCCCCTATAGCCTTAGTGATGGTGTGAGGCCCTGTTACACAACAATTTGTCACTGACTTTGCATTCCCTGATCCCAGATACCGCCAGTCCATGTTACTGACATTTGTGTTGTGTCATGTTGCCAACTATGTGTCCTTACCTTCCTTGCCATCTCATGAAGAGTGTCTCATTTCATTATCCCTGAAGAAGACCCTTTTTACCTAAGTCTCTGAGTCGGTGTGAGTCAAAATTTATCCTCCTCGCAAAGATTGACAAGTTAATGCTAGCCCTAGTGAAGTCTTCGCTCTGTCCCTATGTTGCACCCGCGATGAGCCATATTTGGCAAGTTTTTCAACAACTCGTCGAAACATCTAGATGAAATTGCTTCATGGGCAGTCCTAGGGCTGGTTATTGGGTCAGTTGAGCTCACCTTTCTCCTCTAGGATAGTTGTTCCACTTTTTTTGCAACCTCCCTAAGATATAAGCTCCTCCTTCATTCTCTTATGGGACCTCTCCCTCCTATAAATACCTCCTCCATGAATAACATCAGCTAGCTTGGATGTAATGGCATGATAGCTAGATGTAATTTGATAGTTTCAAGTTTCTAAGAGAGGAGTAGAGGTAGAGTGTGTTAATGAAGTGTGGAAGTAGCCTCATTTGTGTTTTGATTTGACAGATGTTTGAGTAGAGTTAGCTTGAGAGATTTCTAGTATCAACCCTTTTGGACAGAAGAGAGAGTCATATGTTCCCTTGGGAGACGGTTCACAAGTAAATGCTTACGGAGAAATACCAACAAGACCCTTCAAGGAGGATTACGACGTCAAGGCTCGGTTGTAATTTTACTTTGATTTATATTAATACAAATCAACAACTTATTTCCAATATCGTGCATTAAATTATATGTCGATATCTTGAGGTTCCTTGACTCTTCAAGTAGATTGTTTGGTTATTTTCTATTTGTCTTTATGGTGTTTCTCTACATGTTGTTTTTAGGTATGAATGACTAGAAGAAAAAAGAGCTAGAGCGACATGAAGAGCACTTCATCAAATGTTGAATTGAAGTTAGGTATTCATAATACCAACTTTCTAAGGAATTTTTCTTTGATATTGTTTGTACAGTGACTAGACCCACTCTAGGGCTAGAGGGGTTGCCTTTTTCTGTAGAGGGAACTTACCTGTGTTACAAGTTGGCGACTCCGTTGGGGACTTGTCTTTTGTCCTTTGTGTTGATTAACTTTGTTGGTTTATTGTCTTCCTTACTATTTGGGTATCATAATTCATTCTGGAAGCTATTAGACTACTTCTATAGCCTTCAAAACCTTTTGAATGATAGATCTGGCCCTGCTTTAGTCAAACTTTCATTTTTTGCTTTTGATTCTGGGTCATCATCATTTATTTCCTAACAGTCGTGAAGTAGTTGCGTCTGGGTTGACTACTGGGTTGCAGCTTTTACTATATGGTGCAGATAAATTATCTAATAGTCGCGCTAAGGCCTGAAATCATCTCAGCGGAGCTAACTGATGTACTTTCGCGATGACATCACAAAGTTCTTAGTTAAAGAAGTGCGATGATTTGCTGTCGGCGCATGTTGCTAGTGTTTTACTTGCGACGATTCCTATGAGTTTCAAATTTTGAGGTTTGTTTGGTTGATCGGCTAGTGTGTTTTTTCCTCAGAGCTTTTTTTGCTTCTCTTTGTTATGTCAAAAGTGTTGGTTGTTAAGATTTTTAATTTTGGTTTTCAAGTCTTTTCAAATCCTCTCTCTTGAACAGTGTGACCCAAATGCCCTAGGGTTTCTCCACTATTTGGTTTGCTTGGGTCACTCCTTCATTGAGATCTTTAGACTCTGGGTTGTAGAATCTCTCTCGTAGTTTGAGGCTTCTTCAATTTTGTTGTTTGTCATCCTCTTGATTGGTGTATGTGTTTGGTCACCGAACTTCCTTTTCTTGTTCATTTAGTCTCCTTCTTTTGCTTGGCATAAATTTCTTTCCTTCCCAGTCAATGAAATAGTTTTCCAGTTTTGTGAAAAAGGATTATTTCTTTAGTTTTGAGTCTTTGATTCATTTGTGCATGTAGTTTCTTATCATTTATTCAATAAAATCAAAAAGTGCATTCATCTTGTATTAAGGTTTGAAAAATGAATTTTTGCATTAGTAGATTCTTGCGATTAAGACATTGAAAAGCAAAATGTGTGTTTCTCATTCTTTCTTGGATTTCTTGCGAGTTTGAGTAGATGGTAGAAGTGTTCCTTTTTCTTTGATTGGTTTTCTTGTTTGCCATTCAACTGTTATGCATTGAACCTCTCACTCTTCCTTAGCTAGTTATTCATCCAATGAAAATGGTCTTTTTGCTCATCTAGTTGCATTCTAGGAGTGTTACAGATACATTCGATAGGGCCTTGAAATGGAGACTTAATTCAAGATTAACTGTTAAAATCTATTGAATGAACTTAACAATGAATTGGAGCCTAATGCTCACATATCTAGAGGTCTAGGATGGAGATGTGTTCCGGTGTCGTTAAACCTAGTTCCTATTGTTCTCACTAAGGTTGGGTGATTCCTCCTTTCGTGATGTGATAGATACTAGTACGGATTTGTGCTCCCCATATTGTTGGGTATATATTGGGAGACCCCACTAGGTTATCATCATATTTTCCATATGAAGATGAGTTTATTGCCTTATGAGTCATAACGCATCGAACACAACATTCAAGAAGATTTGCTACCATACAGGAAGTCCTTGGTCATTTCTCTTTCATTTTATTACCAAGGTGTATATGCAGTATAGAAATTTTTCTGGTAAACCTCTTGACTAGAATTCTAGAGCAGTCACCTTCATTCCTCTTCGACTATTTAAAAGTAAAAGGATCATCCAAGTGCTTTTCCTTTCTAGCTCGTTTCCAACAGAAAGCGATAGAGTCACCTTTCATTCCTTTCTCGACTCTTAAAACATGGAAAGGCAAAGTTTTGTTTCAATGTTCTAAAATTAACTTCCCACTAAACATTCCTAGTAGCAATTGATTTCCTTAGTGATTCTCTACATTCAATTCCAATGGCAACATTTTCAGAGTTTTCCAGTCAAGGGTACCCCTCAGACGAGAACCCTAGTCCTTTTCCTTCCTTCGGAAACGTTGATGCTCCTTACATGGTGACGTTGTCCCTCCTTGGGTTAACCATTGGTTTACCTATCTGGTTATTTTTGACCTCAATGATCCTGAGTGTCTCGACTCCAACCTTGCCATCTCCTTCACTCAAATCATGCCATGATGATTCAAAGGTTGACCCCTCACCTTCTTCCCCTGTTTCTTCCCCTTCCTCTTCTACTTCGCCTGGTGAAAGTTTCAATCTAGTAATGAGCAGGCTAAGAAGAAGAAGACGAAGAACACGAAGAAGAAGAAGTCAACTAAGCAAGGGGCCAATCTTGCTGAGGTTACTCCAAATCCACCCCCTATTTCCAAACCTTCTGATCCTCCATGGAAGGTCAAATTCCCTTGCAGGTTGTGTAAGGGTGGTCATCTCCTCCGAGATTTCCCTGGCATTCCCAGATTCTTGGAGGTATGGTCTCAAAATTTGGATCAACCATCCTCATCGACCTCTAGAAATTAGGTCGATACTATGCTCTTTGTTAGTGATGGTAAGAAGAAAGGGAAGATTATATTATCTTGTAGCTTATGTGACAGAGAACATCATCTTCACCTTTGTCCTCTTATGGATAATGCCTCCAAAGTTTTGGAAAACCTTATGGCTTCTCACCCCAACTCCCTATTGGTTATCAAAGGCTTTCTTCTAACCCTCCCCTGGTTGGTAAAGAGATTGACTTGGATTCGTCTCTTACCCACCCTCTTTTTCCTCAACCTAAACCTCTGGTTTCTGTTCCCAACCAAACATTATTCGAAGCAAGTGTCGACTTGGTTTCGCTGCCAATTTATCACTCTATTCCGGAAGTGCATAATGATCATATTGCTCATGTTCTTCTCATCTCTTCAGATTCTCATGAATCAAAGGATGGCCCTCCTATCCTAGCTGTTCAGGAGAGTCCTTCTTCTATTGTTGTAGAGCATGGGGGCAATCATACGATACCCCCACCCAGTTGTTTTATCATTTCTTTCGATTGGAGTCATTTGACTACTTTCTGCCTCCCATCTTATGTGCCTTTCTGGATCACCATACACACCTCTAATATGGAAATACCTGGCACTCTATTGGATGAAGGTGCATCTGTTAGCCTCATGTATTCCACTACTTGGCAAGCTTTGGGCTTCCCATAGCTTGTGCCTGTCACACAAAATATGTTGTCTTTCGACGGAGGAACCAGTCAACCTTTAGGAATCCTTCCAAGGTTTCTTGTTACTTTGGGAGGCAAAACCGTCTATATAGACATGCTGGTCATCCAAGGTGCGTTAGATTTCAATCTCCTCCTTAGACGTGACTATATTTATGTCATGGGAGCTCTTGTTTCTTCACTTTTCCATGTGGTTTGTTTTCTGCACGACGGAAGAATTGTAACTCTTGATTAATTGTCATTCATTAGTCACCAGATACCTCCTTTGCAACCATCATCCCCTATCAGCTCTTGTTTGCAAGCAGTACCTTCCTCGCCATAAGTCAATTATGTGGCTACTCATTCCATTTCCGCATCTATTGATGATCATGCATATGGGCTCGTACATCATGTACTAGGGGCATTGGAACCTGATTCATCGCTGGTACCCAATGACATGTATTCTGCCTAGAGCATGGTTCTTCCATCCAGTGAAGGCCTCTTGGGAGCCATGCTCTCATATGGCCCATGAACAGGTTATGAGGATAGTTCTTGCTCTGCTTTCAACCTCGTTAACAATGAACCTAGATGTCTAGAGCATGGTTCCTTTCCTTGTGTCAACCTCGTTAAAAAATGAAAAAAAGGCTATGAGGACAGTTCCTTTCTTGTGTCAACCTTGTTAAAAAATGAAACAAGGGTTATGAGGGGAGTTCTTTTCTTGTGTCAACCTCGTTAAAAAATGAAATCGAAGAGAGATGAGGAGAGTTCCTGGTCTTGTGTCGACCTCATTAAAAAATGAATCAAGCTTTGAGGATAGTTATTTTAATGTGTCAACCTCATTAAAAAATGA
This sequence comes from Pinus taeda, assembly GCA_000404065.3. NCBI lineage: Eukaryota > Viridiplantae > Streptophyta > Pinopsida > Pinales > Pinaceae > Pinus > Pinus taeda. Next base: position 309,500 of record APFE031611611.1, read on the forward strand.
AACAACTCCCTGTTCCAACTCAGTTCTTTGATTACGATCTCGTAAAATCCTAGTCGAGTCTTTCCAAAGATGTTGACACTAAACCTTCATTCCATCCACCTAGTTGATGAAATGAAGCTTGGGGGGGCATGTACCTCAATTTGAGTCATTATGTTGGGGGCATGTGAACTTATAGCAAGCATAGATTTTCATTTCAAGATTGTGTAAACATGAAACCAAATCCAAGGAGAGTTCTCCATGGTTCAAGCTTGTGTAAAAATGAATGCATACCCGGTTTACATCTCATGATTGCCGTTTTTATCAGCTAGATGAGCCTTGGTTGTTTCATTCCATCACCACCATCTCTTTGGCTGATCATATATTTTCACTTGGTTGTTTTCCCTTTCCTAAGGGACCGCAGTGAAGAGTGGTTTTACTAGCCAACCTCTTGAGCATTATGTGTTGTGATCAGTTCCTCCATTATCGAAACCAGTTTCTCCCTTTTTATACCACTCGTTCCACCAGCATGAGTCACCTTTAAGATCTTCTCTAACTCGTAAAAAACAAAAAGCTTGCCAAGTATTTTTCCCTTTTTGACTTGTTAAAGATAATAAAAATGGGAGGTCTTCTTTCAACTCTTTTCCGACCCTTTAAAAAAGAAATGGTTGTCAAGCTCTTGTATATGTTTAACCCTTTTTCATGCTGGGATAGATTATTTACGAAAAAGTATACGTTGATCTTTCATGGTCAATAGGTTCCCTTGGATATTATTTTCTACCTTTTCAGGTTTGAGGGACAAATTTACAAAAAGGGGCCTTTGGATTTTTCTTTTCCACGTCTTTTTCAAACTCTCTAAACATGAAAAAGACTCTAAGTTTCATCTATGTCAAACTCATTAAACCCTAACGACATTAGACTTGTCACCATGACAAGATTGAGCTTCTCCTTCCTAGGGCTCATTAAAATTCACTAGGTCGGATTCATCCGAAGGACGAACTTAAATTACAAGCATATGCTATCCCATTCAAGCTTGCATTTCAAAAATAATTGGGGTACTCGCCAGAAATGGTGGGGGAAAATTTGGAAACATTCTATTGATCATATCAGTTATTACGACAGCTTGTTGCTCTTGGACATTGACACTCTGTTTCCTTCATGTTGGGTTGGGATATCCTCATTTTATCATTGGCCTTCCAGGTTTTGGGTTATTCATTTTGCCCCATTCCATCTGATCCCTGCTAAATCGTCGTGACCTTTGATCCCTTGGTACCAAAATGCTGCCAAATTCCGGATTCGTGTTGCCGATATGTCCAAGAGATTAATCCTTCTATAGTTTGTGGCCTTACACACCTCCCTCAGATTCTCTGTCTCATTTACCATCATCTTTTTCCTTCGTCTCGCATTGATGATGTGGGAAGGATTATGGCCCTCCTTCGACCAGTCACTTCCTATCGACTTCAGCACATTATCTGGGAAGTTGACCTAGAGACTCCTTTCTGGTACCTTGGAGCTTGCGTGCCTCAATGGCAATTTCTTCTCACTCGACGATGCGGTTGCATCATTGGTCTTCAATCAATTGATTTCACAAATGTTCAACTCCAAATGATTTTTTCACACTTTGTGAATTGTACTAGCAGTACCTTGGGAACCATTGACATTACTGGTGGTCTCTCTCGCGCTTGTTAACAATTCACATCATTGGTCGGTAATCAAGTGATTTTCTAGTGTGCTCGACTTCAACACATCTATTCAGACTTCAACACTTCTATTCACATATTGGAAAATGTACAATGGTCAGGTTGGGATTCAAGACCCTGGGCTCAGAGTACACAAGTCCAGGTTGCATGGATTGATTTATACATGACTCTTTTGATTGGATGGTTGCGACCAAACCTAAGTCATTTTTTATGGTCTTTCTGATTGAATGGATGTGTCCATAACACAAACCATTTATGTTTATCTTGTGGATGGATACACCCATGTCTTATACATATGTATTTCCTTTCACTATGTACTCATGTATCAGAGATATCAGTTGTACTTGCATCTATAGGTTGTCCGCGAGGTCGTTCTGTTTCAGTTATGGATTCGTAAAGCATCTCACCCATCCCACTCTCTCATCCTTCATGCTTTATGGGGCATCTGTTACACAGTAATTTGTCACCGACTTTGCATTCCATGATCCTGAATAATGCCAGTCCATGTTACTGACATCTATGCTATGTCATGTTGCCAACTATGTGTCATTACCTTCCTTACAATCTCAGGAAGAGTGTCTCATTTCATTATCATTGAAGAAGACCCTTTTTACCTAAGTTTCTAAGTCGACGCGAGACAAAAGTTATCCTCCTCGCAAATATTAACAAGTTAACACTAGCCCTAGTGAAGTCTTCACTTTGTCCCTGTGTTGCACCCACAACAAGCTAGAATTGGCAAGTTTTTCAACAACTCGTCGAAACTTCTAGATGAAATTGCTTCATGGGCGGTCCTAGGGCTCGTTGTTGGGTTAGTTGAGCTTGCCTTTAAGAACCTATTGTCCTGATATGAGATAGTGGATTATGGGATCCCAAAGTGTACCCACATTCATACAAAGAAGAGTTTGACAGTGGCTTCTTCTGTGATACTCTTCTTACAAGCTGCCAAAATGGAAATCTTGGAGAATTTGTCAACAACCATGAAGACAAAGTCATTTCCATGCTTGATAGAAGGAAGGCTTGACATGTAATCCATGGAGATGGATTCCCAGGGCTGACTAGGAGTAGGCAAAGGTGTATATAGGCCTTGTTTCTTGATTATAGGTTTGGAAATGGCATAGACAATGCGGGATCTGATGTACTTCCCAACATCATATCAAAGCTTTGGCCAAAAAAATTATTTTTGTAACATTGCCACTATCTTTTCTATCCAAAAATGTCCAACGACTCAACTATAGTTTGCCTCAAAAATCATCTTGGCTTGCTCACATCAAGGAACACAGAGGTGTCCCAGGTGGCATAATAGCGCATCCTAGAGGTGAAATTTTGGAACTTTCTTACCTTCCAAGAACATCTGATATGTGGTGTTGAATTTCGGATCACTCTTGTAAATATGTGTTCATTCCGAAGTCTCGTTTCCAGAAGATTCAAGCACAGTGGTTAGCATCATGATCGAAGATCGACTAAGGTAGCCTGCAACATTATTGGTGCTTTCATTCTTGTACTTAATGTTCAAATGGAATTTTTGCAGGTATATGGACCATTTCTAATGGTGATCGTTCTGCAAGTTTTCTTATGTTTGTATGAACTATAAGAGTTGGTGGTTTGTCCAAAAGGTCATAAATCCATGGGATTAGATACCTATTCTGGAGAGAGATCTTATTCAATGCCCGATATTCAATAAAAAGTCTCCAAGTCCCATCCTTCTTCTGTACCAACACAATCGGGCTGCCATAGGGTGATGAACTTGGCTTGATATGCCCTTTCTTCAAAAACTCCTGAATCTACCTCTTAATTTCATCATCCTCTAGAATAGAGCATCAATAGATCAAATTGTTGGGTAGTAGCAAGACCGAGGTCATATCAATGGAGTGCTTGACCTAACAATTTAGGGTTATCCATGTGGGTGAGGTGAAGATGTCCCTGTACTCCTCCACGGCCTTGTCCATCTATTGTTGTCATGTGGAGGAGCCCTATCTAGAGGCCATGGATGTGGCCACAATCTTCTTCTTACACTAAGGGTGAATCATAAGGAAGACAAATTTCCTAGTCTAGGAAATGATCTTACTGTATTTCTTCATAGATATCAAAGAGATGGTGGTAAGCAGTGCTACATTTGGTATCCTATATAAATTATTGACCAATGAAACAATAACAATGCGAGGCCTAGACTCATACACAGAATGATGCTTCCACAAGTATGGTTGGCCTAACAAGACATCATAAACTTCAAGAAGAGAAACATCACACAATACCTTATCTGTGAAGGGCTTGATGTTGTAGGGAAGGCAACACTGTTGGTTGATGTAGATATCTCGTCCTTGGGGAATCCACCCGATGGTGTACAACTGTGGGTGTTGTGTGGTTGGTAGGCCCAACTGCTTCATGAACTCTATTGATATGGGGTTTTTATGGCTTCCATTTTTTACAATGAACTATAGTGAATAACCCTTCACCCACATCTATGAGTACAAGAGTCTCTCCCCATCCTCTAGATCTTTGATGTCAATCATTTGGATCTTGGTGGTGGCAACGGTGGCACTAGGATGTGTATCAATAATGCTTCCATTTTCCATTCCCCTTATCGGGTTCTAACTCACATTCAGAACATGCATATGACTTTGAAGCCCTTAGCTTGGCCACCACTGAATGCTTGGCTCGACACTCACTAGTGTTGTGAGTGGGGCTCTTATGGAACTCACACCACTTTCTTGTGTCCTTTTTCTTCATGGTGTTGTTCTTTGCTTGTGGCTTCGAGGGGTTGTCTTGGGTCACCCCGCATTGGATTTTTACTTTTCTCCATGGTTTAGAGGTGCCTTTCCCTTGCTTTGGATTCACAGATCCAAAGTCTCGCTTCTTCTATTTAAACTTATGCTCAAGCTTGACAGTGTATCGGTACGTATCTCCAAGTGAGGAGATGTCCATGAACTCCATATCTTCCTAGATGTATTTGTGTAGATAATCGAGGTACTTGAGTACCAGATGTCGCTCAGAATCCTTGATACCCAACTTAGTGTGAAGGGTGTGAAAAGTATTTGTGAACTCTGACACTTCTTGGTCCCTTCCATGCCATAGAGTGGTCCACTTTATGTACTTATCTTCATATCTCCTGACATAGTAATACTACTACTTGATGGTGTCTCAAAAAGAGTTTCAAGTGGGTGTGGCTGAAAGCAGTAAGGGTTCCCTCTTGTCCTTCTACTCATAGTAGGTTTCCCACTAGTCTTTGATGTTGGGGGTGGCTTTGAGGAGTGAAAAAATAATATTCTCCCTATTGGAAAAATCGTGAATTGAAAAATAACCTTCCAACATATTTAACCATCTATCTATGACATTTTCACATATATGGCCTTCAAATATGGGAATGTCAAATTTTACTTATACCTTTAAGGGAGTGGTGTCTCCAAAGTGCCTTCCAGATGAATATGTGTCACCTATGTGCATTTTCTGAAGGATCTAGACAAAGTTTTCCATCATCGCATTCCTCTGTCACTCACAGGATTCTACAAGAAATATTTTGAAGGGATATCCTACTCCCACATCTTTATTTTCTTCCGCAATGTGAGGTCATTGGGGTTTGCACATGCCCCTCTCCTTCAAAAAAGTGTTGTCCTCAACGCTTGAGTAGTTCTGGATGCTTCTATATAAAATTCTCATCCTCCCATGTGGAATCTTCAGCGGATAAGTTCTTCCACTTGATAAGATACTCCTAAATTGATCGATTTCGTAGCTGTTGAGTTCATGTGTCTGTGACTGCTTTTGGTTCCAATATAATTTTTCCTTCCTCATCAAGTTCTGGAAATATTGTTTGAACTGGGAGCTTGTCACCTATAACCTTATTTAAAAATGAAACATGGAAAACTGGGTGCAATCGAGAAGCTGCAGGAAGCTCCAATTTGTATGCCATAGTACCAATCTTTTGCAACACCTTGTACGGACCATAATACTTTGGCAATAATTTATTATCCTTCTTAGCTTGATTGAGGGAGATTTGCTTATATGGTTGTAGCCGTAGAATACTCAATCACCTAATCAAAACTTCTTTCGCTGCAATGTTGATCTACTGTTGTTTCATTCTATTATGTGCCAACACGAGGTTAATCCATTAAGAGTGTAGACTTGTTGTTGATGTCGATGTGAATGTTCACTGCTGAACCCTTAGAATTTCTCTTAAAATGATGTGATGGATGGTGGCTGATACCCATAAAGTGCCATAAATGGGGTCATTTTTGTTGTTGTATGGAAGGAAGTGCTATACCACCATTCAGCCAGAGGCAACATTTGACCCATTGTGTCTGTTTATCAGATACAAAGCAACGAAGATATCCTTCCAAACATTTGTTTACTATCTCAGTTTGCCCATCAGATTGAGGATGATAAGATGAGCTATGAGCTAACTGAGTACCAAGACAAGAAAATAACTCTGTCCAAAAATTTCCAGTGAAAATGGGATCTTTGTCACTTACAATAAACTTTGGGTTTCCATGTAGCTTTTGAATTGTTTCCATAAATGCAGTAGAAACTATACTGGCTTTAAATGGATGTGATAATGCACAAAAGTGTGCATACTTGGTAAGTCTATCAACTACGACCATGATGACACTCTTTCACTCAGACTTGGGTAAACCTGTGATAAAATCCATTGAAACCTCCTCCCAACATTGGCTTGGAATGGATAAAGGTTGTAATAGACCTGGGGTCTTAATTGTCTCAACTTTACTTTGTTGGAAAACCAAACATTCCACCACAAATTTTTCAATATCCGATTTAAGGCCATCCCAAAAAATTCCTTCTTAACCCTGTGGTAAGTTTTTAAAAATCCTGAGTGC